>JANTPZ010004040.1:0-18137 GCA_025593235.1 Vachellia pachyceras
CAGCAGCAACCCGAGGAATCCGCCTGAACACAATCATCCCATGATTTCTACATTTCTATATATAATTTTTTACCCCTTAAATTATTGTTTTCCACCCTTCAATTTGTTTATGGAGTAAGTAAGTTGTGAAGATGATGGTGTAAAATACAGAGACATATAAGATTGGTAGAGAAGGAAGAAGATGTGTGAGACTCAGAGAGAGAGAGAGGTGTAAGTAATAAGGGGGGGGTGGGGTCTGCGGCAAAGGCGGTGGATCTCAGGCCCCTTTGAAAAACATGACAAAAAAGAAAAGTAATTTGCTGCAGCAGCAGAATTATGACTTACTTCAGTTTCTTTCACCACTGTCCTCCTTCTCCTCTGCTTATTCCCTCTTCCTCTCTGTTTTTTGTTCTTTGAATGAATGGGTTAATTTTGCCTCCTAATGATTGGCCCTTTTCTGCTTCTCTATGGATTTGCTGTTTCCTTTTCGAGATGCCTTCTTATCGCCATCAAACAGTGAATAATGTGTCTGCAATCACTCTGCTTCATACTTTCTGCTACATTATTCTATCCCTGCCCCTCTATAACCGATTCAATCCCTAAAAGTTCATTTATGATCATACATGGTTGTGGGAATGTAGAGTGGTGTCGTTTACTGTTTTTGTTTTGTTGGTGCATTATATTACCAACTGGGCAGGGATTTGATATATTATATTAATGAAGAGCTCATTAATGTTGAAGAACTTCCTCAACATAACACACCAAACATATCGTCAACAGTGCCATCACTCTGTAGAAACTAGCACAAACATCTTCGGCCCATAATAAGTTCCCACAACCAATGTGACTTCATGAGAGTGAGAGAGAGAGAGAGAGAGAGAGAACAAGATAATATGAAAATGATACATGAGGAGGAAGGAGCAAGTGTAGCGCATGGGGCAACACTAGTTGCGGAGAGCATATAAATATGTCCCCTCTGTTGAATAATCATCCATGTGATCAGTTATTATTCTCTCGTTTTTAACATCAATAACTCTCTACTTCCTCAATTATTCTTGGTTAATTATTAGGAATTACGAATTGGCTTGTTCTTATTGTGTCCGTCCAGGAACACGATTAAGAAGTACTTTTACGCAAACCGATGTAAATATATGAATAATGACATTATCTCGTTTTACGAAAAAATACTATTGAACGTGCGTTTGGGGAATGTGAAAGTGTTGCCAACACCCCATTGCATCCTTTTACCCTTTACTTATATCTCCTCGTTTGTTCCTTTTCCTTTTTACCCTACATATATGCATGCATGTGTGCTGGAAAGCGATTAAATTCCCTCCTCCAGCTAACAAAGAATACACACAACACACAGATCATGGATCCTCTTTGTACCAACAAAAAAAAACAAAAGAGATCATAGATCCTCGTAATTTTGTCTATTCTTTTTATACTTTGTGTTCATCATTTTAAAAAAAATAGCTAACAAATGAACGCTTAAATTTTAGGAACTTAATTATGCAATAACATGTTGTTTAAACATCTTGGGTAATAGGGCTTGTTTGGTAAGTCCGTTGGGAGAACGGACACAGATTCTAAGGTAAATATGTGAGAGGAATTTTGTCTCGGTAAATGCAGAAATGCCTTTTGGATGCCCAAACGGGCTATCCAAACAAGCCTAATGATGAAGTTAATATATGTGTGCGCGTTCGCGTATTCAGAATATAAAAGAATGGACAAGATATTATTGATTGTGTTTGTAACATCTAATAACGTCCCATCGGTGGGATTTTAATAATTTAAGGGTAATAAAACAAATTTAATATAATGCAAGCTCCAGTCCCTGACGGGCGACGGCCAACTCAAATCCAGTCCAACTCCAGTCCCCGATGGCCAACTCGACTCTGGCTGCAAGTCTCTCCGTCCGTCTGTGAGTCCGTTGCATCGCACCAGTGACTGTGAGTCCAGCCTCTTTCTGTCGTCTAGCTTTGAATCTGACTATCTAAGTCCTGCCCGTCTCTTTGTCATCTCTCTTTCCGTCCGTCTCACTTTGACTATGTTATAATTTTGAATCTGAAACTAAAATGTTGCCTTTTGGATTTGAAATGTGGTATGTGCGCTGCAAGTTGCATTCGGAGTTTTGTGCTATTTTGTTCCCCCAACTGTTTCCTTGCTATCTTTGCATTCCCTAGATATTTCCTTGTTGTTTTGCTGGTAAAATGTTATTCCGTTGCAAGTGGAAACTGCGGAGGGGAAATGAGGTGCTACTGGTAACGCGTAACCCGTTACCCGTACCACCCGCATGTTTTGGCTCGTACCCATTTGTACGGATCAAAACGGGTTTACCCATAGGTATATGATGCCCTGTACCGGTGAGATTCTTCACAGACGGGGCATGGGTTGCACTACGAGACAACCCCACCTGCCCATTGTTCTCCCCCAGACACATGAAATGAGGCAGCAATATAATTGGCATAGAAACGAGGCGGGCACATGTAGATAGTGTATATAGAGATGGACAATTAAGGTAGTGTTTGGTGGGGCTTGAATTGAATAGAAATAAGAATACATACAGTGATAATGTTGTCCAATACAAGCTTTCAACTTTGAAGCAAAGCAAGCATAAATAATTAATATTAACACTGATTTATTAATGAACGTGCACTCACTGAGATCGGCCATGTTATATTTATTATTATTTTGTGATGATATATGCCGTTTGAAATTAAGCTGTATAATATTGGAGACAGTCCTCATATCTGTTTGCTTCTAAAATATAAATTTACATAAATCTGAGGTGCCTTATTATATATATATATATATATATGCGCGTAGGTCAATCCCACCAAGGAGTGTCCAACGGAATGATGTATAAATATCAATTAAGATGAATTAATTAATACTATTGGATTTTTTTTGTTAGTTTAAAACTATGCGGCCATTTTATTTTTCTTAACACTACGTGGAGATACGTCAACGACATTTACAGGGAATAGAACAAATCCAGTTTTGATAGGCTATTGTAGTTTTTATTAGGCTGTAATTCACTTCTAAGACTTTTAGTTTAATTATTTAAAATACTAATCCATACATTGTAAAACATAAAATTATGTGTTTTATATGAAGTTTAAGGATTGAGGTTTTAGGTAATTAAAAGTATGAACAGTGAATTAAAGTTAAAAAATCAGATCTCAATTAAGTTAAAATTATTAAAATTTAGTTTTGACCGATTAAAATTTTTAAAGAATAAGTTACAGTTAAGTTTACAGAGATTAATAAATGATTGTTCTTTCTTTTACTAATTATTGCAGTTAAATTACAGTTAAATTTTTAATGGCCGTTAACATTTCTAATGGTAAAAGGTAACGTTACCCTATTTTAATACTTTCATTACAATTTTGACTTCAAAAAATTTAAAGACAACATTGCTTTTAAATAAAAAAAACTTCCAAGATGAATTTATATCTTAGAATTTAAAATTATAAGTGCCATTCAAACTCCACCTTCTTCTACCATTTTGTTGATATATAAGGTTGATATTAACACACACACACACATCAAGTGGAAACAACACTTACAACTATATAAATAGATCTGCACCTAAATTAGGTTGAAATTTGACTGCAATATATTTAAGATGATTCCCATGGCAAAACCTTTTCTAATTAAATAGACTAGCTCATCAGCATCACTTCAATTTCAAACTCCATTTTCGTGCTTGCGCGTTTGTGCGCGCGAAGGATCAGACTAGTTGACTATGGAGTATGTACGTGGAGAACGGGGTTGACACTCCACAGTCTATAGGCTTGTTTGGATAGCCTGTTTGGGCATCCAAAAGTCATTCCTACGCTTACCGAGATAAAACTAATCTCACATATTTACCTCGGAATCTGTGTCCGTTCTCCCAACGGACTAACCAAACAAGCCCCATGTTGTTTAGAATGAATATATTCATTAGATTGAGAAAGATCTCAGCACAGATTCGGAAGTGGTTGGATCGACAATAAATTAGTTTTAAAAAAATAGTGATCCAGAAATACGTTTTCAATAATGTACTATATTATTCTTAAGACTATATATATACATATAAGACTATATATATACATGTACATTGGTCAAGTTTTATTTAGAAGTGTGAAAACTAGGAATTATGGCATGTACAATGAACAGAGAAGATTAAAATCCAAGCCAGAGATGAAAGCCATTAGTTTATTCGTATATGGGTCCATATCAAAACGGAATCAAAACAATACATAGATAATGGTACGGGGGACCAAAATGGATGTAGCCCAATGTACGACAAATTTTTTTTTAAATAAAATACGTCGCATCATATTAAATTGTTTTTTGAGATTGCAAGTAGAGTTCACAGATGTGACTGGATCACATGGCAAGATTGCATTTTTCCACTTCGATTGGGCGCACTCTAAATTTTGTTGGCTACAGAATACTCCATCGAAATCAAAGAAACGAAAGCTTAAGTTGAGGTGAGAGAATAACATTAAGGCTGAATAAAATAATCGAAAGGGAGAAGGATTTTGAGATGAACCAAAAAGCCAATTAATTTGGCAATATTTAGAGACACAAGAACAGGAAGAAAGGAGTGAGAGGATGGAAGCAATGGTATGAGTTGTGGTTGAATGGTCCAAATGAGTTGGAAGTCACGGGGACAATCTAGCTTATGGGTGTGTTTGAAAAAACTTCTCAACATCCCAAAAGCATGTTTAACAGTGTTTTTCCGCAAAACAAGATAATCTCATTCACACACTTACCTCGTAAAAGTACTTCTCAACCCTTCTACCAAACGGGTCCATATAACTTGGTACATCTATCTATCTGCTTTTCTAATTAAGGGAGATACAAATAAGAGGATAATGGTGGGAGAATGGGAAATGGGTGTGAAGTTGAGGGCCAAGAAGTGAATGAAGAAGCAGACAAAGTGGATTGAGATCCCAAGCTGATTGGTGGTGAACAGTGAGAGGGCCTTTTGTTTGGTTGTGAAGGGAAGTTGGTTGGTGGAAGGGGACAAACTGGGCGGGCCCAACCACCACGTTGTGATGGATGGATGTGAATGGATTGCGGAGTTCCCCAATCCCAAAGAGGCATAGGAGCATATGGTATGTCATATGTTCCACATGAGAGTGATGAGAAGCTCACCTGAAAAATATGGGACAACGGAGAGAGACACTGTGATTCATTCATATGTCAGCCAGTACTGTTTGACCAGTTTCAGAAGCCCACAGGCCACTCGCCGACACAAAACATGACATATCTATCACTTCCATCTGCCACACACATACATACTCCGTCGTACAAGCAGAGCAAACCAACCCTTTCTCATGAAATCTTTGTTCTTTTAGCTGACCCGTTGTACTCCCACAAACATTCCCTCCTCCTCCACCCTCTGTAATGTTTGAGAAAACGTTTTTAGTTCATTACAGTTCTAAAGAAAAAACATGCACTTGCATTTCTGGAAATGGGTGTATGTGTCTCATACCTAACTAAGCGAGAAGGAAAGAGGGATGGGGGTCGTACATGTGTGTCACCTAAGAGAAGGGCAGAAATGAGGCGAGAGCTATGCGTCGTTAATGGGAAAGCCCATTCCCAACGACACTAACTTAAATAAACAGTTTATCCCTTCGCCAATTGGGGGTCCAACTCAATGTTGATGGTGGGGTCATAAGACATGGTAACTGCCTCACTGGTTTCTCTCGCACGCTTGGTGCTTTTGAAGCACAAGAGTGAGCTCTGTCTGCAAGGGCCCTGGTTTAACTTTGGACATGAGGTTCAGCAAAGTAATACTGAAATCGTATGCTAAGAATTTGATTGAGATGCTACAAGATAACAGCAATACTAACACATAGCTTGGTGTTTTTTCAGATCCACAATATCATGGAATATGGCTAGGACCTACAACCACGGCGTATCTCCGTAGTTTAAGAACCGTCTCGTTGATGCTTCAAGAATGGTTCAACAAAATGCTGGATAGGTCCCCGTCCCATCTACCACCCTTAATTTATAGGCTGTATCACAATCCATCCCCATCGGTTATTTTTACTTTTAGGACTTGGTCCTCACTTGTACAAATTTTTCTACAAAAAACAGGCCCAAAAGAGTGAGAATGCGAATGTAAATGAGAATGAAGTTGAAGGGGTGAGATAACGCGTCATGAATATGAATATAGGATTATATATTTACGTTTTAGGTTATCGGAAAATAATGTCCCTCCAAAAAATACGTCAAAATATTTGTTATAAGAGATTTCTCACATTTTAAGCACGCGGACATTCCTACGATTTTGGAATGATACGGAACGGGGAAGTAAAGGAGAAGGAAAACAAGCAAAGTTCAAACGACCTCATTCAATTCTCCCCTTGAATAGTGGAATTTTGCGGCAACCGGTAATATTATGCTTCTTGACTGAAAACCCCTCTTGCAGTGGACTAACTACATGAAGGCTACGGATGGAATGGGAAGAAAAATAGAAAGGGAAAAGCAACTCAACATGATGCAGCGTCAAGAGCGTTTTACCCCATTGTTAGCCTGTTTGAATAAAGAATGAAAATTAAAATTTTATCTCAACCTGTGTGAACACTTTAACATACAAGCAGAAGATCAGCGTGCATAATCCATTGGAAACGGAGAAATGTGGAATCCTTTAGCAAAGCCCAACAACCGTCCAATCCATAAATCTCTAATATTTACGTTCGGTGGAGATAACGAATTGACAAGGATTGCTCGCGTAAATTTCAAATGTGGAAAGAGTACATTCACAAGTTTCAATTCAACTATCATCTAAACAAAAAATGCCATTCATGGAGGCAATGCTCATATATATATGAACTTCAATAAATTTTTAAAACTTCAGTTTCAGAGTCACAACCTCGACTAAAATCAAGCAATTCAAGAACCAGCTACACATTGCCACAATTAAACAAAGAAAATAGTGCGAAATCTTTAAAAGGATGGATTATCAAAACCTCCATCATCCCTACGGTAACCGCCACCATTTCCACCAAAACCGCCACCATATCCACCCCCACCGCCAGAGGATCGAGGTCTAGGTGGTCTGTCAGTTGCATAACTCACCCGAATGTTTCTCCCATTTAACTCCTAAAGAACCAGACAAGTCAGTTAATGCTTAGTTGCTAGCAATGAAATACAACACAGAAAAAAAGGGAGGCACTTGCCTGTCCATCCATTGCAGAAATAGCTGAACTTGCAGATTCATCACTGGTGAAGTTGACAAATCCAAACCCTCTTGACCTTCCAGTGTCTCTGTCAGTAATGACCCTTGCTGTAAAACAGAGACAAGAACATCAATACACCTAAACCATGAGGGGGCAGGGCAGTCATCTTTCACAACAGGCAAGGGATCTCACCTTAACTAACTCTCATTTTTACAACACTACAACCAAGAAAAATGAAGCACACACTTATTCACCAGCTCCAATTACCCATGCCCGCAAGCAGACATTTTCATAAACTCAGAAATATGCATGTCACATCCCTGCTACATATAACCCCAACAGAAGTGCATTGTGCAAGAAATAAAAACAAAGGATTTCTCTAACTCGCGCAATATACAACGTTCCATTATGAACAAAAACTATACACAGTAGCTTAACTCACCCTCGACCACATCTCCAAAGCTGGCAAATGCATCCTTGAGAGATTGATCATCAACTCCATAAGAAAGGCCTAAACAATAGGAAAGCACAAGTCATATAATTTGCGTCCATATATGCTTCTTTAATCAGAAAAGAACCTTCCAACAAAAGTCAATACCTCCGATGAAAAGCTTGGAGGATGACATGCAACGAACATAATTCAGCATTGATGCCACTGGTCTGTTTTGAGCAGCACCCTGCCGTAATAGATTCCCAAGTTTATTGCACAACGCCATTATAACTAAGTGCTTATGCCTGAAACAATGAACAGAACCAGCATAGCATTTAGCTGACAGACCAAAAACAAAGCACCGTCAAGCCAGCCACAGGCACCATGAACTAGTAAGCCAAAAAAGCAAAGGAGATTAAAAAAAATAAAACGACAGTCCGAATGACAAAACAAAGATATGTACAGCCAATCCAAAAAAAAACAAGGTAGTCTTAGCAAACAAAACACTAGGACAATAAAAATATTCCACTCCTCTCTCCTTGAAGATAACCCAGCCAAATATCACTCAGAAACTAGTCCAGCAAAGGGTTAAATGTGCAAGCAACTACTGACGAAGACTTCAGCGACGCAAAAACAAGAAAATAAGTTAATCTCGGACTTCACATCCGACAAAACCGGAAACTAGCAGAGTAACGAGTTAAGAAGCGCGAATACAAACCAACGGGTTACCACTAAATAACTCTTCATATTAGTTAAAAAAATAAGATAAAAGTCATCAAGATTTAATTTAAAACACATTAAAGCCAAACAGACTAGAAAATCGAATAGATTGGCGGGAAAACAATAAAACCGTGATAAAAAAATACATCGGAAAAGTCAGAAATTCGAAGGAGTGACCGAAGAGACCGAAGAAACGTGAACATATAAATGCATAAAACCCTTCAAGATACGTGATATATGTCGACAGTATTGAGGACGGAGGAAAGAGTTTACCTCAGAAAAGTAGGCGAGAATCTGATGGAGGGATTCAAGTAATGGAAACTGCTAGGGTTTAAGCTTGTAGGCCGAAGGAGTGAGCGAGAAGGAGGAAAATATCTTGCATCTTATAGGGGTGGGGGGTTTTGGAGGATGAGATCACATACGGTCTATATTAACTACAACCTCTCTGAATGTGGGCCCCGTGGAAATGAATGGGCGTCGAGATCTTGATGCGAGAAAGCCGGGGCTATCATTCCGGCAAATAATTTTGGTAGCCTTATGCTACGTTTGGTAGCATAGAAATGAAATAGTGGAATTGAAATTGAGGTGGGAAGAGAAATTTTAACTTGTTTGGTAGGAGAGAACTGAATTCCATAGAAATGTCACTTCCATCAAATTTTGGAACTGGCAATTCTCACCTTTCCCCCTGAGAATTGAGGAGAGTTCCCTGGAACTGAAAAATGTTGACCATTATACCCCCCATTCTCATCTCCCCCATTGACGAGCACATCAAGCCAGAGGCGGTGCTTCAGTTCGTCGGTGCCATCAAGCAAGTCGTGCTTATCGGAACGTGGATGAAGATGAAGACAAAACGCCGGTGCCATCATCACCCAGAGAGCTTCCAGAGCAATCCAGAGGGAAGACGAAACGCGGAGTCGAAGGTGGAAGCCGAGCTTCCAGAGGCCACCGGGCCACCGGAGAGAGATCAAGGTGGATGCCGTCTTGTCGGAATTTGCTTGCGACAGTGTCCAATGATGTTGTGCTTGTCGGAATTTGCTGCTGTGGGGGAGGGGAATTTTTTGGGGAGAGGAGAATTTTTGTTAGAGGGGTATATTAGTCTTCTTCACATTATAAATATAAATATTAAATTAAAATAATACTCACTTCTTCCAACATACCAAACATACTTTTAACCTCACTTCCACTTCCAATTCCATCAAAATCAATTCCGCGTACCAAACGGGGCATTAGATCTTATTGGACATAATGTTGGGAAAAGTAGAATAAATGACCTAAAATAAATAATATTTATTGAGAATGATCATATGAAAATTGTAATTGCTTATAAAGATCAAAATTAAAAATTAAAAAAATAAATTGCCCCTAACAAAAGTTTTTACATTCCCCTGCATTCTCTCTCGCATTATATTTTTAAAATTAATATACAATTTTGAATTTCACTTAATTAAATAAAATTATTCTCAATTTTTACCCCTTGCATACACGTTTCCGGAAAGAAAAGTTATGCAGGTCTTGAAAATAAAAATATAATGTACACAATTTAATTAATTCAAAAAAAGTTTATATGATTTATTTTTATTTTATAAGAAATTTATGAAAAAATATGAATTGAATTGATGATAATATAAATCATGCAACTTGTTACCGTATTGATTGATTGAATAATAGAATCACTGCATGGATATGAAATTCGGTATAGAAATTGAAAAAGCACTTGATTATGTAAATGTGAAAATAAGGGATGTGGATGACAGATCTGACTCGTTCGAAATCTTTCACGTGTCCTTTTACTGTTTGACTGGTGACCTTCAATTAAATCATGTCTTATCATGAGTTTATGAACTATGTCTATCTGGCTCAAATCATTTTTTAGCCCTACAACACTTACATATTTAAAATTTGAGAAATTATGACATAAAGGCACATCATTTCAACATTGTATTGGGAAAAGTAGATGTAGATGGATCGATTCTTACAAATCGTTTATCGGCTGTGGAGAACCATCAAAGAGCAGGAAGGACATTAGATCGCAGCTTCAACTGTAAACCAAGTATCTCCTTGGATCGCAGCTTCAACTGTAAACCAACTAAAGTACCTCTAGGCATAAAGGGTTTATTTGGCGAAGCATATGGAAAAAGCAAACGTACGTTCAATAGTGTTTTTTTTTGTAAAACGAGATAATTTCCTTCGTATATTTACTTCGATTTACGTAAAAGTACTTATCTACCACGTTTCCAAACGGGCGCAATCCTGAATGGTCATCACACACGTTGGAACATGTGACATAGATCTGTCAATATTTACTTTGGTTGTATATAGATTACTAAATCACCCCTTTATGGATATCATTCTCAAAGTCCCCCCTTTATGCAGTGTTTTTTAGCCTCGTTTTCCTATTCATCTAACGTATTTCGAGCGATATTTAAAGTATGAATAACGATGTAAAAATGTTACAAGGGAAAACGAGCATGCATTTAGAACTGTAACTATTACTTCTCTAATCATAAATATGAATCTTAATTTGTAATCGTCTGCATTTGCAGAAGTAGCACGTATCTGGGAAATAGCCATGCAAAATTGAAACAAAAGTTTAACTGTAAAAACATTTTCAACCACATCCACCAAACCATGTGGCATTGAATCCATCCACTATAATAAATCTAAAAAGGTAATATTTTTCCATCTTCATTTGGCTATGGATATTTTATTATGTGGGGATTCATTCCAGAAAAACAACATGCCCATTCACCATCCTTTCCTATTCCATCGTGGTTCTCTCATCCGATAACGGAATAAGTTTAATCACCGTTATTTTTTGATTACTTAAAATGGTGGGCAAGTGGGCACACCCCTCCAACATACTGCAGGGTCAATTAAGGGGTGAGTTTCCCAAAGAGATACGTTCCATTCCCATCTCCCCGAACACGGGAGCAGATGGTTAATCACTGTTATTTAAAAAACGGAAAAAAAAAAGAGTAGGCTTGTCACACAAAGTCCAGCCCAATTTGACCACTACTAGATCCAATCCGGGTAATGTGGACCAGACTTTGGGTTATACCCAAACCCGGCCCAGCACACTTTTTTTTTTTTTTAAGAAAGAAAGAAATTGCTCGCAAGAGGCTTTGTTTCTATTGTGGCAGCCCTAGTCCCCAACACAAAGCGAAGTACCCTCCCGCGAGATTTCTCCTTCCCCTGCATAACATATATATTCATATTGATGCAGATGTATATTACGATTTGCTTTTCCTAGCTATCCGCGTGAGAGAGATCTTGTACCCCCTGCAATGCCCTCCCCGTAGTGGACAAGATAATCCCTCCCCGTCAATTCGCTTACACCTTCTTTCTTTCTGACAATCCAATTTCGTTTCTTTCCCTCGTCCAAGTTTTCCTCTTGACGCTTCGAATCAAGTTCCATTTCCCCTTTTGATCGACACCTGTTATCACTCGGGTATATATAAAAAGAAGAGTACTTGATTCTTTTGCTCCCTTCAATCTGGGCACTTTTCCACTGCTTTTTTTAATACATTTTTTTGGAAATAAAATTAGGGTTTCCTCTCGGGGTCCGGTGTTACTAAACTTGTGAAGTGAATTATAGGGCTTTATTGGATCGTAACCGGATAGTCACTGAATTCGGAAATTTCTGTTTGATCACAGCAGAAAACTTTCGGTTTGATCAATTTACCCTGCATCAGAGCGGAGGAGTGTGCACCGGGTCCATTCTCTCTGGGGCTTGCGTGAAATGGGGCATGCGCACTGATCTTCTCAGAGATTTGAAGTGTACATTTGGGAATACACTGATTGAGCATTTGCTCTTGGCAATTGCCTAAGATGGTTTTTAACATTGAGCATGGAAGAAGATTGCGTATACTAATTGGCTAATTGTTGCGTTGTTTGGGATCAAGACTTTGAAAAATCAGCTAGCAGTTTGGGTATTTTGGTATTTACTGGGTGATGATTTTGGTATTAGACAACGAAAGTAGGAAGGAGCTCATAGTTCTTTACTGGCCTCCAGACTTCTACAGCACACCGTTTCCGAATCTTAAGAATCCATTTGGATTTACTTAGTTTCAGCTCAATACTTTACAATTACCGGGGTCGTGTTTTATCAGTCCGGTTAAGTGGTTGCAGTGCAGCATATTCGTTTGCTCAAATATCGGAAATATTCAAAGCGAAGTAAACGTGGGTAGTTTCTCAAACTTTTGTCTGTTGCGAGTAAGAAGCTTATGGAGGAATACTAAGTTGGAAATGAATGCATTGACATGGTGCATGGACAGGAGCCTTGTTGCTGGTTCGTTCCCTTACTGGAACAGCACCACTGTGGAATAATTGAAGCATTCTCAATTTGTAAAGGATCATACACTGGGTATATCAGGATTTTGTGCAATGTCGCGCTGCTTTCCATTTCCACCTCCAGGATATGAAAAGAAGGGGAGAGCGGATGACGTGGACCTATTGAAAAAGGTTATTATACTTTTCATGTAATTGAGAGTGCATATAATTGGGATAAAGGTAATTGGGATGCAAAAATGATTTTCTGGTGAGTTACGGGGTTTTAACGGAAGCTTAATTTATTTTTACCTATATATGTTATTGTGGCTCAATTAAATCTGAAAAATGTTTATTGTATTACTTCTGAACGACTTAAATTTGTGCAGAACTAGTTATAAGCTGGTTGATGAAATAGAAAAGTTAAAATGGCATCTATCACACTTATTTGTCTGAAAGGATAAAAAAAAAAAGTCTTGTAAGATCTTTGGGCTAACGGCCTCCCCAAAATCCATTCCTGCGCTTATGAGACAAAATTCCTCTCACATATTTACCTCGGAATCTGTGATCGTTCTCCCAACGGACCTCCCAAACAAGCCCTTTATCTGCTGAGCTGAATTAGTATTTTGGTCTGCTCGGTTAAGATGACAGGAGACTTGGCACTGTCCTTTTCCTTGTTATGACTAGTTGTGATTTTTCATTTTCATTGAAGAAAGTTGGTTATTGGAATACAAAAGCAGGTCTGAGCATGTCATATTGAATGAGTCTTATTTCATTTCATACTTGGATTTTCTTTGTGATGCTCAAAATTCGGACCTTTTGATCTGTGGTATGACTGTACGAGGCATACAAGTTTTTAAAGGTCAAAATTGAGCAAATCTGCCATTGCTGATGAGGGTGAAAGGATAACATGATAATTCATAGTTGACATGCTCGGCTTACTTTATGTCTTGACACTGATTTTATGAAATTCTGATCACTATATTGGTTAATGCTGAAAATTTATTACCTGAAGTTAGCCCATCTTTGCTTCCATGATAGGGCTGCTGATCTATTGTATGATTGAAATCATATATCGTATTCCACTCTTGATAGAGGAGAAACAATGTTCGTGCAATCGAAGAGACTTGTGTAATGCTGTGATCTAATGTATAATGTTTTTTTCCTAACAACTTGCATATTTAGTTGTGTCAAAGCAAAGTCTGACATTAGTTTTGTGTCATCGTCAGTATTTTTCATGCGGCGACTTTTCTAGAACTTCTATTCTATTGAGATCATATGTGATCATTGGTGCTTTGCATGTGCACCATTTACATGTAAAGCTTTGGAGCCTTTTTCTGCAGAAGGGCTTTGACTTATGAGGCATTAGTATCTCTACATGCATTTGTATTCACTTCCTGAAGTTATGAGTTGTGAACTTCATTGGTTGTTTATGTTTTTATAATGGGAAAAAAAATCTTGTATGGACCGGACTGTTATTCACTACTTGGAAGTATTCTTTAATATATTCTGATGGAGAATAAGCACATCATAGACTTGAGAGCCCTGAAAGTTGGCAAATTCTCATCTTAATTGTGGTGAAAGCGTCAAAATGCCTATTTTCATCACTTGGGGAGTTGGCCAAAATGTCTTCATAATGTTCTTGACTTGATGCTGTCTTCAATGTTGCACTTTATTGATTTTGCGTCGCAGGTGCCAGAATTTTGAAATTAAGACGTCTGATCATTTTATTGTATGCATCCATGCTAAACATTTGCTTAAAGAACTAAAAGAGAGCTCATTGGCATTTATTTTTGTAAGCTTTTTTAATTGGTTATCTGTCTAACAATTGTAAGTAGGAATGGGCTAATACTGATTTTTTGTTGTCCTTTTGTTTTTGTTTTTGGTTTCTATTTGGGTTATGCTTGACCTGCAGAATCCGTTATGGGTTAAAATCCTTAGGAAATCAAATGAAGTTTCAGAAAATGCAAAAGAAACTAACTTTCTGTTTTTGGTCTGGCCGTCTAGCAACTTTCTCTCCTTAGATGTTAAACATCCTATTGCTTAAAGATCATTTCTGTCCTTTGTTCAAATTTCATTGCCTTGCATTGTTATTCATAGTTTTGGATAAACTTCTTTCTCTTTTTGTAAATAGTGTTGGGTTTTCCTACAGTTGTGTTGTTAATTATATGACTTCCCCTCACGTTTCCATTGGCCACGGTTTTTAACCGCATAAAGAATCTGTTATAATCAATTAATTATTCCCTAACGAGAAAAGCATTTAAACATTTTCTTGTGCAAGAAGTGGGAGTGTGTTCAGAATCCCGCAAAAGTGTATAAAGGTGGCCTTAATAACAATGAATAGTTTGGCTTGATGGCCTGATTAGAGTTTATTTGCATGTTGCTCTTTTGAAGCTTCTTGCATTTTTCTTGGGAGAAAAATATGTACTACTGTCCATTAAGTCTGATGTAGATAAAATTTAATTTTTACCTCTAGAGACATGGTCCTGTCTGAGCTTATGTATCATGTATGGTATAAAATGTTTAATTGCCGGATTCATTTATTTCTGTCCTCTTGTGATAATTATCGTTGATATTTGTTTTCTATCTGATGGTTTGCAGGAAAAACAAAGAGAAAAGAAACATAAAAAGGAGAAGAGGGACAAAGAGAAGAGGGAAAGTAAGGAAAGAAGAGAGAAAGAAGGAAAGGATGGAAAGCATAAAGAAAAGAAAGATAAAAAAGAAAAGCACAGAGATAGAAAGAAAGACAGAGACAAGGAAAAGGATAAGGATAAAAGTAAGAATAATACTGCTGATGAGAAGGTATTCCCTGGACAAACAGAAGGTCTCAATGCAGGTAAACTCATCCAAAAGGAAATTAAACAAAATGATAGGAAGGGTATGTTGTTGGAGGAGAAACTTCCCAAACATTTTGCTAATAACAATGGAGAGAAGGCTAGAGAGAAAAATAATCACCTGGCTGAGGAGAATAAAGATTCCATATTCCTTCAGGAGCTGCTAAGGAGGACTAAGGAGGATGATGGGGGAGCCCGCACTCCATTGGGTCAGGAGTTGGGTGGGAAAATTAAGGAGGAGGATGGAAGGGCTGGTAATCAGTTGATTCAGAAGTTTACCTTTGCAAGCCAAAAAAAGGATGAGGGGACTGCTAGGCTTGTGGCTAAGGATAACGGCACCTGGGTTGAGGGCAAGGAAAAAATTAAGGATAAGAGTATTGATGTTAAGAAGATTTATGGGCAAGGACTCCAGGCTGAGGCCCAACCTACTGAAATTGCAACAATCGGGAATCATGCCGGAAATTTTCTTTCCAGAGCCGGTGAAACACCCATATCTTCAGAGAAAAACTTTAACGGAGCAGTGGAAGCTACAGTACAAACAAGAGAAACTAGTAAGGAAAAGAAAGATGATAAACCAGGAGACAAAAGGAGAGATAGAGACAGGGAGAAAAAGGGGCATGGTAAGCACAAAGACAGGGATAAAGAGAGAGAAAAGGAAGAGAAAGCGAAGAAGCAAACTGAACGCAAGGACACAGGGCAAAATGATTTTAAAGGGAGTAACAAAGGTCCTTTGAGTACAAATTCTTTTCCACATATTACCAAGAACAGCCATGAAATTGCTGTTACTGGGGAAAACCTCAAGAAACGGAAGGACATGGAATCAAATGGGATCCTGCATGGTTAGTGCTTTTCATGACGAATCATGTTTTCATTTCTCCTCAACAAACCGTTAAAGTCATTGGTGAATCCAAATAGGGCATATAGTGTTTAAGTAGTGTTTTGTTGACCTGAATGCCAGATATTGCTTCCTTCAATATATTGTTTGGCTTCCCGTGAATTTATACACGCACATTAAGATATATATTAAATTTCTTTATATTCAATAATGTGGGTAAATCCTTTTCCTAGCTTGTGCAGGCGCTCTCTGATTTGCTATTGGCTCACAAGTTCATTATTTTTTTTAACAGCCAGTGACAATTGGGCTTATAAGTTTCCTAGACCATCCTCTTCCCCTCATCCATTCACTGAGAATGGAGGGACAGTGAATCCTGGCCAAAGTTCCATTCCACATGACTCCGATGGTCCAGTAGCAGCCACCAATTTTAAGGCCAATAACAAGGAGCACAGGAAAAACGGCGTCATTGGAGTGCGGACCAAGCCGATCAGTGCTAGTTTGCCAGCTGATCCTGTAATTGAAGAAGCTGGAACTTCTGCAAAACCGCCCCATCCAGATTCAAAGTACCTAAGCCACGTATTTTCGGTGCCTAAAATGGATGAGCAACCTGATTTTGATGACCAAGAGTGGTTGTTTAGCAGCCACAGTTTACCAGATAAAAAGCCAATGTCATTGGCGGAGTCGTCAAAGATTGTGGGCACAGCGCAGGTGTGGGCAGAAGCTCTGCACATAGAGCCAGATTTTTACGCTCTGCCATATGTAATTCCATACTGATTGGTTTTTTGAGCGGCAAGAAATATCGCAATCATATCTGCAAATGGAGCTCTCCATTCACTCAACCCATATGGCAGGACAACAGCATCTGGGTCTAGAAGTAGATTCCAGGATTCTCAATGCATTCTTCGGCTACTCAACACTTTGGCAGCAAGTAATGATTGATCGTTTGCTTTGATCTTTAAACTGTTGGGATGAAAACTTTCGACTTCGTCTTGACCATAAACTGAATGCAAAGGAACTTCTGTCATGAGTGGTCGGGTGTCCTGGTGCATTGCTCCAGGCCAAGATCTCAGTGCAGAGATGACTTCACAAAGGCAGCTGTAGGTTGGTGAGAAGGGGAGACTTGAGAGCTTATGCTGCTTTCTTTTCTATTTTTGGTTGGAGCTGAGAAGCTCTATCTAATAATAGAAATGGAGAATGCAAGAGGATCAGATTAGATGCGGCTTCTGCGACTCCACTGCAATTTTGATTTGTGACATAGGACCCCGATTTAGAAAAGTATGTACGGTAGAAAGAAAATAGCGGGCTCATTCATTGTTCAGTTTCCTGTAATTTCTGTTAGTTCCCATCATTTTGCTCACATCCACAATGTTAAATGAGTGAGTTGGAAGGGGGCGAAAAGATGGTCGGGTCTTTTGGAAGTAGTAAGTCGTAGCAAGTGATTAGTTATTGAGTCAACATACTTCTGATTTATTAAAATCATATGAGCATTCTGTATTTACGGTTTAGGGTTTAACATTTTTTTAAATTAAAGAAAGAGAGTTGGTCGTTGATGCTTTTGGATTCATTGCTCCCGGTAGTTATTACATTACTTCTTCGATTCTATTTACAAATTAATTTGCAACTTGTTTCAGAGTGATTAAGGAAGACCTTAAAGATTATCAACTCTGCCTTAAAAATTCAGTAAGGAACAAATTTTATCCTTATTTAATTATGAGTTATACTAAAGAGAGTAAACTTAATATTATACTGAATGAAAGATAAAGTTACGTATTTACATGAAAAATTTAATAATGCAAAATATAAACATGCTTAAAAATCTTCTTTTGTCTGCCCTAAATTGGAACCAGGAGTATTATTCCTTTTTATTCTGTTGTAAACAGCACGCTTTG
>JANTPZ010004042.1:0-16611 GCA_025593235.1 Vachellia pachyceras
TAAAATTGGACAAGGAAGGTTAGTGGATTCAATCACCTAGGACATTCATTTTATAGAATTTAAATACATCCATTTAGTTCATTTAGATAGTAAAAAAAAACATTTGATACTCTTGGTTAATTTGTTATTTATGCTAAATTACTTAGTAATTAAATATAGGCTCCGCGTAGAGATTGACCTAGGTTAGTGCTACTATATTACATTTAGCTTAGTTTTATTTGATAGGCCCACGACAAGGCTTATCAATGGGCAAAAGCAAGGTGAGGGAAGATTAAAGGATGATCTATGTCTTTTTGGATGCTACTTAATGAAATTATGTAAAGTATTTTATATATTTTGGAAAATGTAACTCTTAAACCTCATCTTGGTGGATATGTGTGTGTGTGTGGATATATATATATATATATATGATTATGCGCAAATGAGGCAGTTTTTACAAGAAAATGGTTTGGAAAGTAAGCGAGCATGTTTTGATAAAATTGAACACAAAGTAATAGTTCAAATGGGTCCAATACCCATACTAATTCCTCAAATTTGAGTTACAAGTAAAAATAGTAAATCAAGTCCAATTAATTTGAGATTTTCTAGAAAAATAGTAAGCTTTAACATAAGACTAAGATCACTGAATTTGGACATGTACACCGATATTTGTAGGTTTCCAAAATTGAGAGAAAAACCTGGAAAATTGAAAAATGACCATATGAATAATAGATTTTCACATATTAAAATGTATTAATCGGGTAAGAGATTGAATCAACTAGTATTTTTTCCCTATAGAGGATTGTATAAGCTTTATTCAGATACTTGAACCACTCAATTTTAATTTTTTTAGAACTAGTTATGAATTTTGAAAGTTGGCCATAAAATATGAAATTTTTTACCAAATGAATAGTAACTCATGGCAAACTTTGAAATTTCATTTCTTTAACTTACTTCAAGTTGAGAAAAGATTTGGAAGGTTTAATAATAGTCTCTAATAAAGATATTAAGTTAAAAGTGATGTGAGCCATATGCATATCTATAATAATACCCAATGGATGCATATTTTATTTTCATATTCAGTTAAACTAGTAATTAGTTTGCTTCCAACACAAAATAAGACACCTCATTATAATCATCATACCATTGTGAAAAAAAAAATTAGTTTCACATAAATGTTCACAAATCATATAATAACTTTGTATTTCATGTGTTTAGACTACAAGTCCATAATTCTGACATTGAAATCACATAATTGTATTTTCATTGCGTCCTTTTCCTTTTCTTTTCATCTTGACAATCACTTTTTTGTCAACCTTTTATGACAAATTCATATATACGATCCTTATTAATCACATGATATTATCACCAAAACCGTTGTCGACAACCTTATCTTTTTCAATTCCATTTTTCTTATTAGACATAACTTATCAAAATATCAATATTACTTTTCAGGTACCTGAACCTCTCTTGAGGCTTTAGCAATTAGTTATATTTTGGCTTCTTCTAGGATGTCAGTCTCCTCAATTTCATCATCTTACTGATATGTTCTTCTTTATCCAAAGTATAATATTTGGAACCGCTTGGTTTATCATGCTTCAAGCATGTCTTATTTTCCTTTATACTAATGGAGCATTTTCAGCTGGAGTATGGAATTTAATTATACTCATTCAGATCAATAATAACATCTAGCAAACATTTTTACAATATTTCTTGAATGTGTAGAGATCTTGTTTTGATGATAACAAAACTAATGAAAAAGTTTTTGCAGCATGTCAAGAGTTTTTGAAAATGTTTATCAATCCTTAGTTGTTGGAAACCATGTTGTAATACTCGAGTTCTATAATTTAGAAAGTCTTCTCTGTATCTTAACTTTTGAAGAAAACTTGAGTATTTAAAATGAGTTTTCAACAACTCGAGTTGACAATTTCAGAAAACTCGAGTGTTGTGACTATCAGCTGATTTTAAATAAACAAACTCTTTCAAGCGAACTCAGGTGTTTAAAAGAGTGTTGATAAACTCGAGTTCAATCCTGTTAAAACTTGAGTGTTGATACCGTTGACCCTATTGAAAAAGAAAACTTTTTGAAGTTGATTCAGGTCTCTAATTAAAGGATTGAATAAGTCAAGTTATATTCCTAAGAAAACTCAAGTATTGAGCTCAGAATGTACTTCTCAGTTTAAGACCTTGTTGTCAAAACTCGAGGTAACTTGAAGTGTTTATCAACTCAAGTTCTATTTTTTAGAAAACTCAAGTGCTATAATGAAAATAGAAATCCTACGTTCAAAAACTTTCATCTAACACTCGGGGTCTACTTAAAGTATTGGAACACCCAAGTGACATCTTTTAAGGAACTCGGGTGTTGAATCAAAATTTCATTTGAAGTTCAAGAATTTCTTCTGTCAACTCCAGCTACCTTAAAAATGAATAAGCACTTGAGTTTTCAGTTTCAAAAAACTCGAGTGTTGAAGAACTATTTCAAAAACTCCTTTCTAATTTGCCTTTGAAGAACTCGAGTTATTTTGATTATAAACTCGAGTGTCGAACAACTTCTTTATGAACTCGAGTATCAGTCAAGAGTGTTTAAAATTTCCTTCACAAAACTTGAAGCTAAAACTTGTATGTGTCAAAAGTGTGTTGAAACCCAAGTCAAAATGAAATAAGCTCGAGTGTTGTTTCATGCTTCTCAAAACTCTTCTAATCAAACACTCGAGTTGTTTAAGAATAATACTCAAGCGACTTTTTATTTGACAGTAGCTGACATTCTCGTATGTCAAAACTTTCCTTATCTATGATTAGAATTTTGAAATATTACCTGCTACCATAAATGCATACTCTTTGACCTATGAGAACAGGTTTAAGCTTTAAATGCAAATATCTTTCAACAATCCGTATAGAAGACTTCTCCGCTGTCATGAGAGAGAAAGCATTAAATGCTACTTTAAATGCAGGCGAAGAAGCTAAACAACAGATATATGGTTCTGAGTAATGGAAAAACAAGCTTTTTCTCTAACGGGCATTTGTTGATGTTTACCTATAAAAGGAGAAGCATTCAAAACAGAAGTGAGATGACAAACAAATATCAATTTACTATTACTCTCTGTCACTACTCATTGTGTTCATAAATTCTTAAGCCTCAGTGTTTATCTATTTACTCTGTTATGAGAGTATACCTTAACATTACTCATTGTATTCTTGTGAGAAACTCAAGGTTGGGACATTGAGATTGTTGGGCAGATTTGAGAAAGAAAAATAGTGTGCGAGACTCTGTTATTGTGTAAAGTGAAAGGGGAGTGTGATTCCCAATTGTAGAGGCTAGGGAGTATTGGGGAGAAATTATGAGAGAGTGATCCTTATTCATATGTTTCACTTGAAAGTCCATGTGCTTCCTAACTCATAAATTTGGATTTCAATGTAAATAGGCTATTACCTTTGGACCCTTTAGCTAACCAAATTTCTAATGTAGATTTACGACTCCTAATTTTCACAATTAATTTAATTTTTGGCCATAAAAAATCTATACAAGTTTGTGAAAAACTATAATGTTATTCATGGATTGACATGTATAGATATTTTCATCACATATATTTACATTTCAAGTAGATGTCAATAGTATATTTTATTAGTATATATTGTAATATGATGTAATGTCACATATTGTAAAAGTATGCTTAAAAGATATCTACGTAATACAAAAATCATATCATATCTTGCTAATAGTAACAATATGATTAGATTAGAATCTCACATCATATCCACTTCTATTCTAATTAAATTAGAATCCCTCAAATAATATTTGCCATTAAAATTAGAACTTCTCATCACCATAATAAAATTAATTAATAAATTTGTCAAATCTACATATGCAAAAATTTATCATATAAAGCATATTTTAATTATGCTTCTCTTAAAAATATAATCGCATTTAACTGCCACCGATGTTCTCTCAAGATTTTTGTTCTGGACAACGAAATGGATACTACTCAACAATGTATGTAATGCAATAATTACATAGTAACATCAATTTAATTTATCAATTAAAACCAATAAATGACAAATCAATTATCAATTTAATTTAATATTAAAACCAATATATACACAATTGACAGATATCATATATGTTATTCCATGAAAGGAAATTGGGTATTGTAACTCATACTTTATATGACTATTAGATTTTCAATATCATATATACTAATGTTGTGCAAAAAGTTAAAAGAATGAACAAACCTTTTATAAAAGAGCAAACCCTCTTAATTTTGTCTCTACAATTCCAGTAAATCCTTTCCTTGTATTTACTACCCATTACAATCCATCATTGAGTCCTTGTTTTAATTCCTCTAACTCCTTTCAAGGATCCGTCCAAGTTAAAAAAAAATTTGTTTAAACATTTACAATAAAATTCATCATCAACAATCATCATAAATCATGTGAATAATACTAATAATGCCGTCCCTTTAATTTGCAAACAAATGGCAAAGTAAAATGTATCAATATAATAAGCAATATATGTGTGCGTATATGCATGCACGTATAATTACCTTTTATACTATTTAAATTCATAGGTACTTCATTTTTATGGTTAGTTATATATAGTTTCATAACCAACCAATTTAACCTTTTCCTTTATATTGATATGTATTTTTCTATATGATTTCCGGTCATATTGTAACTTTTTTCATAATTTCAATGTTATTAGAATGCTCAACTTTCAATTGTCAATCATTCCAATAATACCATCATCACCATTATACTTTTGTCTTTAAACAGTAAAGATAATCATCACTTCCTCCAGCATTGGTTTTCAAGACCAAAGATAAACATACTACAAATGTTCCTCTTGGTTTCCCGTAAGTACCACCTTTAGCAACCTTTTTTTCCTTTAATGCTAAAAACTTAGTAGCAGATTAAAACATATGTATAATTGCAACAAAATTATTTGTTACGTTTGATTTAATAGCGGTTTGGCCAACTGTACTATTTAAAATTGCTACAAATGCAGCAAATTAACTACAATGAAAGCCCTTTTTGGTCGTGAGCTAGGTCTTCGGCATTGTCTATTAAGTGCTTGTTTGCCTCCTCTTCTGAAACCTAGGTTTATTTTCAAAACCTAGGTTTTACCCCAAAACTTAGGTTCTATCCAAGTACAAAATTTTTTCTAAAAATCCATTTTGGTTACAAAACCTTGAAACCTAGGTTTCAAAACCTAGGTTTCCTCTTTCCTACTTTTTCCTCTTTCCTCTTTCATACATTTTTCCTTCTTTCTCTTGCCTCTTACATACTTTTTCTTTCTTTCTCTTTCATCTTTCCTACTTTTTCTTACTTTTCTTTGCTCTTTCCTACTTTTTATCCTTTCTCTTTCTTCTTTCCTAACCACTTTTTTGCATTGGAATCCGTAAAAGCTAATAACTTCCCAAATATAAATCATTTTTCAAAACCTAGGTTTTGCTTCAGAAACTGTAAAAGCTATTTTTCCAAAATCTATTCTCCAAAACCTAGGTTTTACCTTGGAATCTGTAAAAGCTATTCTGAGAATAGCTTCCAAATTAGCCCTAACACTAATTTCAACGATGACTCGCTACGTAGCTGCGCTAAATGTTAATTTTTTTTTTTTTTTGTAAGGATGACGACGACAACAATAACAGATGATAAATTGATAGATACATGTAAAGGAAATACATAGATAACGGCACGACCGAACATTATTTTTATAAAAAGAAAACAACGAACTGAGATAACTAAGGCGAACACAATGATAGACCTAGATGTAAGTAGTTAATTTTTTTTTCCCACTCTTGGGTTCTGCAAATCAACTGTTGAGTCCGTTGTTTTCCATCCATTGGTTTCTTGTGGTCATATTATGCTCATTAATTTGTTAGCTGTGAAACCATTGAGCAGATTCACGACTGTGCAGCATACTAGTCATGGGTTCAAATCGTTTTCTTATAACAAATTATAATAGTACCAACAACAACAGCAATGTTACAAAACTAAAATGAAATATTTTTAAAATATTCAAAATATTTTTCTGATATGATTATATTATCATATTCTTAATATTACATGTACACCTCAAAAAGTGAATAAATATTTGTCCTTATTATTCACATGTTCACATTAACATCAAACAATCATATTTCAAAAATTTTTTATTATACATAAAGAGAATAAACGCTTAAGTTTGATTTCATAAAATAAAGCTCAAGGATGTACAAGAAATGATAGACGTGAAGGGAACGGGGAGGGAAATGAAAAATTAATTAAAAAAGACACTTTTGTTCCTTTGGATAAAAATGTTAAAATAGTTACAATGAGAAATTGACAAGTTTATATGAGAAATATAACATGACTTCACTCTTCTTAACTCTTGTTTTAATAACCAAAGGAAAATCATCAAGGTAAGAAAATAATCATTAAAAAGTCTCACAGGTGATGAGCACGAATGTCAAGTTTCATTGTAAGAAATAACATATCTATATTGCTCACTTGCTGCTGGACGCTGTGGTGGTTACAAATTTTTTTATGAAACTCATAATGATTTTTGCAATAACTAAATGAGAAAGAAACGTACCCTAGGATGCCAGCCACAGAACGCACTATCTACAGACAGTAGAAGGAGCGGACTTCTTTCATGGTGGTGATGGAGAGTGGTAAACTGGATGCGGCCATGGGCGTGGATGGTGTGGTGGGTAAACTTGAACTGGTGCCGGAGGAGATCGGTAAGTAGGATGAGGGTAGTGAGGAGGGTACTTGCAGGGTTTCTTGGGCGGTGGTGGTAGAGGAGGTGAGTAGTACTCTGGCGGTGAGTGTGGATGTTGTGGTGGTGGTGGTACCATGAGGATGGGTGGTGCTCTGGTTGGAGGTGGTGGTGGAGAAGGACGTCTTCCTGCAAAGGTTTGGTGTGGCAGTAAGTTTAAACACACAATTGCCAACATCAGAGTGAGAGTAGTTGTGACCATTTGTAATGCCATTTTCCTCTCTCGCCTCTTGAACAGCTAATTGGTTCCTGCCCTTTTTGCAATATAATCCCTTAGCTATATATACACTTTTCTTAACACTAGTTACTCCCTCACTTTCTATGATAAGAGATCTGCTTAGGAATGACACGTTCTGATTTAAAATTTATAAACTATTATTTTATATTCTGTCCCTTATTAACTATTTTTTAGATAGTCTCATTCCTGTTCATAATTCCAGTTTTTATTTGCACATTTTCTCTTTCATTCACTCCTCCCCAATAATAATTAAATCACTTTTGTTTCATATTAATTACATTTAACCAACTTTTTATTTATATAATATAGTTAATAATTCTTATAAAAAGAATTCACAGTATTATATATTCCTGCTAAATTACAAGAGTCTTCCCATGACACTTTGGGCTATTATATGAAATCCTAACTGAAATTATTTTTTGGGCCAAAACTTGTGCCATGCGAGCCTTGGAAAACCGAGATGGATGGGATCTCAAGACTTCAAGTTGGGTTGGGAATAAATTGAATTGATTAAATTCGACAAGGCATCCTTAACATTCGTTGCTAAGAAATAATTACAATAAATGATTTAGTCAAAGTCACTTTTCTGAAGTTATATGGACAAGTTTAGTTATCATTATTTACTATTACCTGCCCCATGCAACATGGAAAACGAAGTCCACCTTGGCGTTTTTAAATAATTCAGTCTAATTATTTATTTTTGGCCAAAAATCTGTCTTTTTAACCGAGTAAATATTTCTGCTGTATACATTCATAAGTTGTAAATTTTATATCTAATTATGAGTTTTATATTTTTCTTGATATTATGTTAATATATATTACTTCTAGATATATATATATGTATATTCTTTTATAAAGTATATATACTTTTCATCTATTTTGTGGGGACACTATGTAAGGAATACTAGAAGTATTTAGATGTGACATTGCTTAAAAAACGAACTTGTGAAATCCTACTTCCTTTTTAAAAAATAGCTCAGCCAATATTGTTGGTGCAGGATTCTGTTCAATAGTTACAACCTCCAAGAATACAAACACAGAGTCTCATCATGTGAACCTTTTTCCAATCCTAAAGAAATGCCTCACTCCCTTGAAGAATTTAAACTTTTATTGGCCTTCAGATATTCAACAAAGACTACCCTCCTTTAATATCTGATCAATAACCCTTTGCTCATTTCAACAGTGTTGTAATAGGAGATCATAAAAAGTATATATCAAATTTCGGTTTTAAAATGAAATAGGAAGAATAAGAGACACATAAAAGCAGACATGAGAAGCAAACACCACTGTGCGAATTTGAAGAAGAGGGTGTTTGTCAATTTCATCCAATCAATTTTTACTTGGAGAAGATTTAAGTGATCTGCAAAAAGAATTCATACCGTCTTAGGTGCCTTGTGGAAGAAATTAGTATGCTGCCTCACATACATCTGCAACCTGTCAAAAAGATACAATAGCAATTTGGATCTCCACTGTAGCATGTGGTTAGCCAAAGTTAACTAAGCTTCATGTAAGTTTCCGGTTATTTCCAATGCTAAAATATCAAAAGTCATTATCAATTTTCCAAAGTTCGGGACGATGTTAACCACATTCCCACCCCAAATACACACATGGTGGTCAAATATCTAATTCTGATAATTTAGTTCAGTCACAAGCCTGGAAAGATTTGCTATTGTACTCTTGCAGAAGTCCTATGCATTTTAGATACATAAAAAAGATGACAATCACAACCAATTATTGTCATATATCTAAGGGTATGTACAAGCAGACAAATTAAGCAGCAGCTTCCTCAAGTGTCAGCAAAATAATTTGTGGACCTCGCATAGGCCCACAATCCAATTTCTGCTGCTTCGCAATTCGACTTTCTACGCCAGAAGCGATAGATACACTCCTTTCAATGTTAACTCCTGGTGGGTTTTGAAATCTCAGAACAAGGGGGGAGTTAACATATGATACAAACAATTCATTCTTCATGCTTAAACACCATAGGAAAACTTATGATTAAACCAATGGCTAAAAAACTTATTTAAATATGCATAAGATCATTTGCCGGTTTTTAAAAAAATCAATGACTTAATGAGGTAAAATATTATTCCAATATGCATAATATCAGACGTTGAATTTCCAGATAATCAACGTCTTATGTCTAACGAGTAAAAAATAGAAGTGAAAAGGGTTGTAAAATAAATGTGCGATGTCGAAAACATTTCTAATGTTTCAAATTTAAGCAGCCAACGTTTAAAGGCAATGTGTAACACACCTTACTTTATCTCATTATCTTCACAAGAGACAATTATTGAACCACTTTAAAGTTTTATACAACTTGAAATTACCAAAGAATTTAAATTTCAAAATTTCCCTCGAGTTACTATTCATTTGGTCAATTTCCAAATTTCTGACCCAACATTGAAAATCCATAACTAATTCTAGAAAATAAAAATTCAATGGTTCCAATTTCTAAATGAAGCTTATAACATTTGCTACAAGGGAAAAATACTCAATTGTCCAACATCTTCCCAATCAATACAGTTTTATTACGGGAAGTTGCACTGTTCATATAGTCATTTTTCCATTTTCTAACTTTTTTCCTCAACTTTGGAATATCATAACTTTTTATCTACACATCCAAATTCAGCAAACTTTGGCTCATTTCAAATCTTGGAATGTGTAGTATTTAACTGAAAAATTTTGTATCATTTGGACTTCATTTGCTATTCTTCACGTATACCTCAACTTTACTCTATGTTAAGGGCATTGAACCCCTTTATGCTACTTTACATACTTATTTTTCCTTTCTTGTATTCATTCTCTTACTTTATCATTCCATATACAATGTTTAGCTCATCCATACAGCACATGTATCACAATTCAAATGTAGGAATTTAAACTACATTAATCCACAATTGAGCCCAATAATTTGTACAAAACTTCTTACTTGGCTAGTTATGCTCAATCCACACTTACCTCTTCTCTTCTTGGCTTATTGCTCATATTCTTGGCTCTAAAAAGTGTTGTTAAGGGCGAATGAGATTCATGGAATCCCAATAGAAATTATCTCTAACTGATACATTAATATACATAACTATTGTTGTGTATTATAAAGGACCATGATTACAATAACATGGCAAATGCACAATCACAATCAATAACAATATAAATGTAAAAGTTAGAGAAATTGTTACCTTGATTACTCAACTTGTGCCTTAACTTTGTTGACTTTCTTCTTTTTCTTTGGAAGGTTTCCTTTGCCACTTAAAATCCTACACATATCACAATGCATTTGGCATCAAAATTAAGCCATAACCATTGCATTACAACATACTAAAACCTCCCAATATTCCTCTTGAACCTTAAGGGTCCTTAAACCCTTAACTTTGTCAAAATTAATTCCAATTCTTTCCAAATGATTTTCTCACTTCCATCTACACAATTTTTCATTCTAAAGCCAATGGAAGTATCAAAATCATCAAAATCATACTCCTCCCTACTGTTCTTGGTTTGGCCAAAAATCAAGGAACTTGGAAGCAAGATGATTTTCAACTTCCATTGCATGTAATAGCATAATCTTGATCTCTTACCTCTTCTCATGCATTATTTAAACATCAAAATGTCACTGATTGAGCCATATTAGTATTAGTTTTCTACTTGAATTTTCAGAGTCTTAGTGTTAATTTTAGCCCATACATGACCCTTTTGTGCTTAATTTGAGATTAGGAGTTGTTTATTTGGATTATGTGATTTTGGGTACATATGCCATGAATAATTATGTTATTATGCTTAAATTCCATCATGAGCAAATGATACTGCCAATATTTGCTATTCCATTTCAAGAACTCTGTACAAAAGACAAGAAATGCAGCTCTGGAGAAATTCGCCGCGGTACAATCCAAGGTTCGCCACAGCCAAAGTTCTATCATCAGGCATGAACTCTTGGGAGAGGTTCACCGCAGCGAAACCTCAAGTTCACCACGGCGAATATCACGCATTAGCACCAGAATTTTACTCCAGATGGAAAATAACCTGACCCAACTTGAGAGATCCAATCCAGAGCGGTTTATTCATTCTATTTAGGGTAATTTCAAAAGAGAGGGCTGGCAGAGGCTTCTGAGAGGAGAAAGAGAGAAAAATCACACCCATCCTTCATCTCACACAAACACAAAATCCATCTACCCCATTTTTCATCACCATCTGTCAATATATAATGCCTCAATCATCTATCCATACCTCGATTCCACCATCCATGAGGAGCTGAGCATCTCCATCCTCTTGAAGATGAAGTGAGCCGAAGTTCGAAGTGCCGAAAGGGGAGTATTTGCTTTTAATCTGTATTTACATTATAGATTACTTGGATTCCGAGTTGGACTTTGTAATTTGTGTGTAGATACTTGGTCTCTGTTGAGCCAAACTTGGATTACTATGTATTGAGTTGTTTTGTGATTGACAAAGTAAAATGGAGTTCATTTTGCTTATTCAATGAAATCTTGTTGTTCTCTTCTATCATCCTAGCTAGTTGTGCTTGGCTTTAGAGTCAACAATGTATGGAGTTGGTTTTGTCACTTTGTGATTTCCGTACACACTAAGTGTTCTTAAAGGATTTCTTGAAATGGAGTTCATTTCTTGAGATTTCAGACCTGGCGAGTTGTTGGAGTTTTTAATTACGAAACTTAGTGTGAAAGTCGATGTTTTTCTCTAATCCTTTGCGAACTATGATGGCACAATTTGTTTTCAAGAGGAATCCATACCACATACCCTTTCATATTCAAAGCTGTTTTAATCTCTCTTTCACCGAGAAAATACCAAAAACAAGTTTTATTTTGTTATTAGTTTAGGTACATAGCATAGTTTTATAAAAAAAATTGGTTGCATTTACATCATAAGCATTATCACAAGCTAAGAATTTTTGGTGCGCAAGTCGCTTCCGAAGAGAACGGCCCTGGGGTTATCGCTGTATAATCCTTGGAAATCACAATTAATATTCCTGATCCATTTCAAGGCTAACCAACTATCTAAGTTTACATTTTGTGGCTTAGTCGGATCAGTCACTTTTCATTCAAATATAAAATTGGACAGCACCTCCCCTAGGGTTTCATGATTCCAAAAATCATACAACCAACAAAACAACACAATATATATATATATATATCAATCAACTCCTTATCATGCAAGGAGTGATTTGCAACCAACTATTTCATCAAAATCCCTCTCCTTCACATTTTTCTCTCATCAAAAACTAACTTTACAGAAGGCAAAAGAGAGCTAAAATAAAAAATCTAAACCGATAGAAAGGTAGAGGAAGCTCCAAGGATCACAAATATCCTAAGGGTTGCAAGAGAACCCAACTTACCTTGGATTTCTTGGAGATTTTTGGTCTCCTATTGAGCTTCCATGGCTGCCACTTATATTCTCTATTTTGGGGCTAGAAAACACGAAAATAATGGCTGGAAGGAAGAGGAAACTGATTTTAATGAAGTGGCAAAATGATTCAATGGCTTAGATTGCATCTTGAAATGTTTCTTGATACAATGGCCCTAATTCTTCCAACACAAAGGCCACTTGTCTTGCACATATTTAACACATTTATGGGCTGTAATTTCATGAAGAAAAATTAGACTTTGTGTGTCAACACAAAGTGGTGACAAGTGTCTTTGATCCAGTGTAACTTATACTGATAAAGTAACTTTGTTCTGATAAATTCTACCACTTATTTGGGACATTTATTTCCCTCTTTTTGGTCTTCAATTAGAACCACTACAAGTGGCACAAAACACTTATGACATGCTTACTTTTAGAAGTTTTATGCTTCCATAAAGTTACTTTACGCTATTGCAACACTGATAAAGCGACTTACCGATAAGTGACTGGATCTAAGGTCACCAAAAATTCCCAAAATTCTTAATGATATCCTCACACTTTTTCTTTCCTCAATTTGATTCCCGAAATTTTTTTAATTAATTTTTAAAGAAACCCCTAATTCCAAGGCTCCTCCTGGTCTTTTCCTTCCGATCCAAGAAATCACTTTCTCATATTCTGGGTAATAATTTTATAAAATACTAGAAATTCCAAGCTATTTTTCCCTTCCTTGAGATAAGATGTTTGAGGCATCCTGATACTTCAAATAATTATTTTTCTCTAATTATTTAATAAAAATGCCAACAATTAAATTACCTTTAAAATTCTCTTAACATAAATCTAGGTCAATTTAACTGAAATCGGGCCTCACATATTTATCAGTGACTTTTTCTCTACATTTTGGGTCTCTATGGGTTTTTATGATATTTTTGGTCAAACTTTGACCAAGTTGATTTTTTACTTTGATCAAATGACCAAAATGCCCTTATACTTTCTCTTAATTACCATAACACCGTTACATTTTTAAAATTCCATTTTTTCCTTTATTTTTAATGACATTTGGGTCCTTCCCATAAGGTCTTCCATCATACCATTTCTCCAAGATAAGCACAATTAACTGTAAAGTTCTAATGGAATTCGGTATATTAGGGCTAGGTTGACTGTGATCTTTATGGTCCATCCCCTTCCTCTTTGAATCAAATATAACTAGGAAGCTTAAGGGAGAAGTTTTGTAGAAGCTTGTAGGAGAAGACCATTCAAAATTATTTTTTCCCTTTACTTGTCCCTCATCAATACTTTATAGTAAAGAAGAGGAGGAGGAAGAAGAAGAAGAATGAAAGAAAATGGGGAAGGTGGATGAACCAAGCTTCCAACAATACTTTTAGGTTATTCTACTACCCTAAATCCATTTTCAGTGATGGTTTTCTTGTTAGAAGCTTGTTATGGTTTCTAAATCCCTCTTGGATGTTTGTTGGAAACAGGGAAAAGAGAGGAGAACAAAGGCTCAAGAGAATGAATTTCAAGAATCCAAGCTTGGAATTAGGTAATTAAGTGGTGGATTTTGATGTTGATGATGTTTCTTGTATTGTTTTTTTATCTTTTCTTATTTTGGAAAGTTTATAAAACATAGGGGAGGTTCTTGCAAAATTATTAAGAAATAAAGGAAGCCTCATTTAAGATTAAAGCATGATTATAGTTGTGATTTAGAGATGAATATGGTGGTTAATGAAATGGAATCATAAAAACCATTTTATTTTCCTTCATTGAAAGTCACGGGCCAGAACAGGGTATGTAAAAGGAGTAGGATTTTGATAATTTTAACGCTTCCAATGAGTTTAAAATGATAATTTATGTAAGATATAAGAGAGAAAGGGATTTGGAAGCAATATAGATGAAAATGGTTTCAGCTATATGAATGGGAAGGAAAGTTTGGTTTATTGTAGTTTATTGCGTACATATGACTAGTTTATAATGTATATTACATCATAATTGTATGTAGGCTGTGATATTTTCCAAAGGCATACAAAAGTAAAGAATCTAAGAGAAGGTCAAGCATACAGAAAACCAACTGAAAAGTAACAAAGTTACTAACTCTTACATTAATATTATATTGATTGTTATTTGTAATTTTGTGCCATGATTATTGAGTGAAGAGATGTGTATGATTGAACATGTAAGTCCTTATAATATATTTCCCACATCATGGTTAGAGTGTAATTGTATAATGATAATCATGCATGTTAAAGTCTTAATGATCTTTGCTATTGAGATTTCTTTGAAATCTCACTCTCCTCTCACATTGCAACATCACAATTCTTCTAAGAGCAAAGGCAAGAAGTATGAAGGCTAAAACATGGAAGATTTTGTTAAGCTAATGTATATGATAGGTTGACGGAAACTAAATGTAAACATCATGAATAGTCTAAATTTTTTTCTTATGCTTCTAAGTCTTTCTTATACTTCCAATATTTAATATTAAATTAATAATAATTAATAACTAATAGTAATATCTCAACTTAAATAAAATATATGAAATATATTAATATTATTCTATGTGTTGTTAGTTTGTATGTCAGTATATTAGTATTTAGTTTACTATGTATATAGTAGTATAAATTGCATAATTGTATTTGTCCTCTTCTCCATTATTCCTTGCTCTCATCCTTTTCCTTTCTCCATTTTCATTTTTCTCTTTTTTTTCACCTTCCTTGGCCGAATATGGAGGGGTTTTGTGGGTCTTTGAGCTTTTATCACTACCAAAAAATGTGGAATTTACTATGGTTACATAGTAATAGTTTACAAAATTGCTACTAAAGTTATAATTTATAGCGGTTATTAGACAAATTATTAATGAATTGTAGCATTCAGGAGAGGCTGATGTGGAAAACACACTAATAGCAGTTACAAATTGCTATAAATTTGGTGCCAATTGGTGCCAGGAGGTGGGAACAAGGCCCCAAAACAACCGCAGTTTTTTGCAGCGGTTATGAAATAATAAATCGCAGCAAAATATGAATCATCAATAATATTGTAGCTACTATGAAACATCTACAAACTTACAAATGTTTGCAATTTTGCCGTTGTTATTTGTAACAGTTTTTTTACGGTCAAACCGTTATTATTTGAATGAATCTGGGAAGTCCAAAGATGATCTTCGAGCTAGGAAGGATTTGTAATCGATGGAAATTCATCAAGATACTTGGCCAGATGACAATGACAAATTTTAACAAGCAAAATTTGTTTTAACAAAGCTAAATAAGGATATATTCCTCTCAATGTTGAAGAAAATTAAGGTTCCTAATAGATAGCAGGATTAAAGAGTCATGATTTGTAGTCTCTAAAGGTAGCAGGATTAAAGAGTCATGATTTATATGTCCTTATACAATAGTTATTACCATTAGCACTGAAAAATACATTGCCTCTAGATGTGTCAACGATGTTGATGGAGCTCTATTCAATCTTTAGAAAGCTGTATACAAAGTTTCTTATCACTGATGAGTTGTATCAATTTTTTTAAACATGGTAATTGCATACCAAAAATCATCAAATAAGTTTAGCGAAAAGTAAGTTTTAGTTTTACTAAGCATTAATTTTTTTTAAACATGTTAATTGCTACTAATAATGACAATTGTGTTTTTTGAGTATCTACATCAATTGACATTGTTAAGTGTGAGCACTATTTTATCCGCTGCATGCATGAGATCATGATAATTGGGGTTACTTTTTAGTATATTCGCTCTATAACTTATTTCCTTCCAATTTACCTGCAAATTTTGAAGTCCTCACTTCTTATACATGCCAATGAATTGATGGAATACTCAACGATTCAGCCAAAAATGTTGATAAATGAAGCAAAGTGGTAGTATTGTAGGTTGTACATATAGTTTTAATCTTCTCTACTTGTACATTTGATAGCTTTTAAACTATACAATTTTTTAGGAATTATTCATTTCTTGTACAAAGGTTAATTATTGCAATATCATGTTCTGATTGAAATTTGTTTACTATATATTGGAACTGTCTATTTGGTTGATATAAACTTAAACTATATTCTTGACTTGTAAGTTGGATTAGAAAACCAAAACCTTTTATCCTTTGAAAAACAGACAGATGAGATGTTAGTTATTTAGAGAACTAATGACTAATCTACCTTTTAATGTTGGTTATCACAAATAACCCATGTCTAAAGGTTAACTAAGCAAGGAGACAAATAATTCATTTTACAATAAGGCATCAGTTATTTTCATATAATCGACGTCTAAAGCAAACGTTAAGAAGAAAACTAACGTCA
>JANTPZ010004043.1:0-19755 GCA_025593235.1 Vachellia pachyceras
TTGATAAGCTTCTTCCGCCGAGAGATGAAGAGCCTCTTCATGAAGTCCTGGTATGTGGGGTCCCTTGAAGTGAACAGAAAGTAGGCATAACCTATGACTAAGCCAGTGGATGTGACAAAGAAAGCAACAGGCTCCATCACATCCCATGAGAATTCCCAGAATGTCAGCCTGAAGAAGAGGCCAACCTGAAGCAAGCTGGCTCCTAGCCCACACCAGAGAATTCGCCGGACCTGTTTATGCGCTAACATATCAATTTCTAGTTTCTTTTCCTGCAACTTCCTTAACTCCTCACTTGTGGAATCTTCACAAGTCAGTGCCAATGGAACAGCCCTTCGAACAAGATCAGCCACCTACACATTAAGAGAATATTGACCAAGCAACAGAGAAAAATTAAAAAGGAATCAGCAAACAATATGCTAATAGGCAGATGAACGGCCCCAACAATTAAAATGCATAGTAGTCACTCAGTTCTATGAACAATCACATACTTAAAACCTTTTCATTAATGGGGTTGTAGCAAACAAGATGCTACAAAGCATATGCACCAATGGCACTTATGTCACATCAGAAGGAGGCAATCAGATTCAGAGAAAGTCATGTGCTTGATTCTATTACTTCCATACATAAGGACCTAAGATCTTTGCTTTAGACAGTTTTCAAACAAATCTTGTCAGCAATGCTAAAGCAACCTAGAATAATGATTAGTCAGGGGGAAATCTTATCGATTATAGAAGAAAATACTATAAAGTTGAACGTCACTATAGGTCCAAATAGTTGAGCATTCTCTAGCATGCTGTTTGTAACCAGGAAATGATGCCACATACTGCAAATGAGAGAATTTCCCTATTTGTGCCAATTATGAACGATGTTGAGCTAAATCATCAATACCATATGAGTTAAAACGAAAATTTGAAACTGACAGAAGAACGGTTTTTCCCTTGATTGCTACTCTATTTCAAACAAAAAGAGCAAAAACAGAAACATTAAGAAAAATGTAAGCCTGGAGAAATTGCAACTTTGATAAAGAGAGAATTCCTCAAGACAACATGATAAGGTAGTCATGTTCTCGAAGCCAATATGACAAATCCCAATATAGTCTTCTAACTTAATCAGTAGGGGAGGATGGTAGCAAGATTCATAAGGGTAGCTACAAGATAATGAAGAGAATATATGAATAATAATCTAAAACATCAAATTTATGGCATTGGTCTCCTCCCAATAATTCCAATTTTAAATTTTTGAAATTTAAATTTGTTGGTCCAGTATATCAGCTGTCTTTACAGAATAGTTGCAGCATAACTACTGTAGAACACACAAACATATGAATTTTAACATGGAATATGAACCTCAAATCTCAATATATAATCACATTCTTTTGTGTTGCTTACCTTTTAAGATATATAAATGTAGAGAACTTAATTTAACAAATCGCAACCACCAACATATAATCACGATTAAGGAAAGAATATATTCAGGTAACAAAAGGGCCAGAATCCCCTCTCACAAAAAAACTGCATCAAATGAAGTGTTAATCGCATCTCTTGACAAGTGATGCCAACTACACATAATATTTTAGTAACTTATTTCCATCTGGAAATGCTTTATTGAATGCTCCACAGGCATAAGCTAAGTATACAATATACACACTAAAGATCCAATTCAAATATGATGTAAAAGGGGGCTCTAGTGCACGAGACTCCCTCGCTAGATGTGGTCACGGTAGATGTACGCAACCTTACTTCAACATGTTGCTTCATAGTCATATGACAGCATAATTATTGTTGCTGCAAGCTCAACCTCTTTCAAATACTCCTCTGGTTCTTAGTAATTGGGAAATGATCTTGGTCTTTGATGCAACACCTATCTCACGTATTTATCAATTTTTCCCAAATTACCCTGTTGACACTCCCTTAGCAATAACAAGTATAGAAGAAAGGGATAGAACTAAGGAAGATGAAGATATATGATATACTGACTTATTTAATTAACTTTTTTAATCTAATTTACGAAGAACTAGAGAAGTTTGACATAAAAGGTGGGGGCAAAATGAATGAAGATGTAACGAGTCGAACAGTGAAAGTAAGAAACTCACCTTTTGAGGATGAAGATAGACCTTATCTCTGAAAAGAAGAATGACTCCGGCTTCGTCAAGAATACGAGCATAAGCTGAAGCCTCTTCAGGAGACCTAACAACACCTGTGCTCTCACATACTTGAAGAAGCTCAGAGAATGGAATAACTTCCTTCTCTTCACTTTCCAGCTTCGACTTGAGCGATTCCACATTCACTAATCTCATAAGCTTCTTAGCTTCTGAGAAGGACATGGAATCGCTTTTTCCACTTGCTTTCTCGGCATCACCGCCATTATCATCAGAAGATCTCGAATCACTGGCATATTCACGCGACGAACTTAGGCCTCTCTTAATCTCATTGAAAACAAATGATAAAGGAACAATGTCTTTTCCTCTTCCTCCTCCACATTCTGTTGCGATACCCCTCAGACCCAACAACGGAGGATTAAGAGCGCGACGAAGCTTCCCTCCATAACCATGGCTGATGTTAACAGCCGGAGATAACCTTTGCTTCAATAAACCGACTCCACCGCCGGCAGACCACCACCTTCTCCACATTTTTGGAAAAAAACTCAGGACGGAAGGGATTTTCTTCGAAGTGGAAAAATTTTGAAACTGTACAACCGCCAAATGTCATTCCATTCGGGCAGCCACAAGTTCCTACACAATTACCACCCACAAACTTTTTCTCATTTCACCTGACAAATTTCGGAACCATCAGTCTCAAAAAGTAATGCCAACAGCTACCACATTTCGAGAAGACGAAGAAATCAAGAACACTTGTCAGAAAATTATTTTTTTATGAAAAGGAAGTGGCCTGATTTGGATTATATATATACACATACAAAAACAAACAAATCACATGGAGTTTTGGTTTTTTATACATACACAAACGAATTGCGATGTTTCTAAACATGTAAAAATAAAAAAGAGAAAGCGAGTAAATCAAGGCAAGCGAAGCGGAGAAGCGAAGGACAAAGCAAAAGGAGGGAATGTATGTAATGAAATGATCCGTTACTTCCTCAAACAAGCATAAGCATTCGGATTAAGAGTGGTTTAGCGATCATTAACGAAGAACTTTGAGGACTCCGACCCCGAAATAGCCGGTTCCCCCCCCCCCCTCTCTCTCACGTTTTTTTGGACCAGAGTCTAGAGAGAATATGTGGTATGAACGGTCAATTTTGGACCATACCTATGACATGTGTTTACTTCCGTACAGTAAAAGTGGAGAGAATGGTACAGAAAAAAAAAGGGAAAATTTTAAAATACCAAATTAAACTTTTAACCTATTATATTTACGTCTTGTTTTATTTTAATTCTTTAAATTTAAAAAGTGTATTTTTAATCTATCAAACTTAACATTATTAGTCTATTTAATGGAAATTACTGACTCATCAAATATAACCCCGTTATTTTAAATCTTTTTTATTTTACACATTTTAAAATATCAAATTTATCATATTATTAAATTAAAATTAAAATTTGAGTATGCTTTGTCAACATTTTATTACACAGTTATCAATTAAATTTGATAAGTCAGCAATTTTCGTTAAGAGATACTAATGGCGTTAATTTTGAGGCTCCGCTTGGATGGAGAGTAAAGTTTAGAGGAAAAAAATGGGGAAGAAAAAACTGGAGAGAAAATGTTATCACCTCACCTATTTGAATGGATGAAAGAAAACATGGAGGAAAGAAAATGGGCAATTAAGTAAAAAACTAAAACACCCTTCTAATATAAATATGTTATGTTTAAAACTGATTGATATTAATATCATTAAATAATTCAAAACTAAATTATATGTTAAGGAAATATTTTAATATTATTATATTTTAAAGCTAAATATGTATAAAAATATTTAAAAAAAAGTGGATAATTTTTTAAATTAAAAATAATAAAAGGAAAGTCTCAAACTGTAATGATCAATGGCCGATGGAAGTCGAAGAAAGGAGACTTTGGACGGAGAGCAGAGTTGAAGGACGGGGAGCGGGGCTTCAAAAATTTGAGTATTGCATTAGATTGAAAAAAATGGAAAGTAGTTGAGTATGCAATTTTCTTCTTATTTTCTCTTCACATATGGAGAGAAAAGTTGGAGAAAAAATGGGCTAGGGACCCACCTAATTTTCTCTTCAACTTTTCTTTCCTTCCTCATTTTCCCCTCAGTTCTCTCTTTCAGTTTTCTTTCCTCCCTCATTTTCTCTCCATACAAGCAGGGTGTGAGGGACTAAAAATGCACGTTTTAAATTTAAAAAACTAAAGTGAAAGTTAACGCAAATATAAAGGATTAAAAGTATACTTTAACGTTAAATCTATTTCAATATTTCATTATTCTTAATAACCAATTCACACCTTATTTATAAGAAATACGTGATTTTGATATTTTGTAATTTTCAAATTTGTTTTCCTTTCATTCTCCCACAAGACTTTTCATTCTTAAAAAAATAAAACTTCGGTTAAGTGTGAATTGTTTAACTACATAAGTGCACTTTATGCCCCCAAAAAAAAAACCAGAGTGAACTTACAATTTATTTTTTTGCATACACAAATAAATACGTGCATTTATAATTTCATCTATAAATATTTGTAACTTTTTATATAAGCTCTTCTAGTATGAATTAGGATTTGTAAATTTTTATATGGCACTTGTTATTTTGTTATTACTAATTGTTAAAATGCATATTTGCACTTATAAATTTTATTTATAAACTTAACCCATTAGAATAAACAACTTCTAGTTAAGTTTTGTGTATCTTTTTTTTTTTAAATAAAACTGGATAACATTCATCTTAAATCATGGTGAATACATCAACATAGTGTACCATTGGTCTGCATGTTCTTAAAGAAAAATAGTATTATTGGTGGTGTGGTCAGATCTGTAACTCTATGAGACCCAGGTCCTATTTGGTGTGTTCCTTCTGGCATTCGAAGTTCATTCAATAAAACTAAAATTACTCTAATTCCAAAAATTGACAAACCAATTAATTGCAAGGACCTGAGGCCAGTTGGCCCCTTGGCCTATGCAATGTGGATTACAAAAATGTTTCAAGAGTTCTAGTTAATTAGCTAAAGGGTAATCCTTCAAAAATACCTATCCCCCTTCCAGAAACCTTCCTCAAGAGAAGACTAATCACTGATAACATCATGTGTGTTTGGTAACTCCTTCTTAGTTTTTGGACCGAAAATTCTGTTAGTTTGCAAATTCTGGTGTTTGATAACTTTTTCTTTAAAAATACGTTATGAAAAAAAAACTCATTTTTGATAAAATAAATGCATTCTAAATCCAAAGTTTATTTAAACATAAATACATTATAGACAAACCAATTGGTTTCTGGCTCAGTGGTAATTGGGGTTGAGCTTGATAGGGTGAACTGCGGTTTGATCCCCGCATGGCCAATTGGGAGGGGGCTGGAACCTAACCACCCAAAACTGTTCTCCCAGATCCGGATTAGACGACCTAAAGGGTCGGATACCGGATAGGATTTAACTTATATTCACTCAAAAAAATACATTTTAAACAAAACGCATTCTCCCAACAGCTTTTCAAACGGGCACATCATGTTAGCAGCGAATATTATGCATCAAATTCATGATTCAAGACCAGGGAGAAGAAAAACAGCATCTTGGAAAGTGGAATTTTCCAAAGCCTTTGATAGGCTTTTGTGGGATTTTATTGCATCTGTCCTGCGAAGAATGAATTTCCCTCCTAAATGGATCAACCTTGTATGATAGTGTTTTTCATCTGTTCAATATCATGTAATGTTCAACGGTCAGCTCTCACAACCAATTTCTCCATCTAGAAGAATTAGACAAGGTGACCCGCTCTCACCTTACCTCTATATATTGTGCTCAAATGTGCTTTCTTGCCTCATTACTCATCAAGAAAACTTAGGATACTAGAAAGGAATCGGTACAAGTAAAGATGTCTTACCTGTAACTCATTTATATTATATGCAGATTATTCTCCACTCTTTTTTGAAGCTGAATCTGAATGCCTTCAATTTGTTAAATTGTCTCTTCAAAAACACTGCTCTTGGTCTGGTCAGGAAATTCAATTATCCAAGTCTATACTTGTCTTCAGCGCAAATATTCCCCATAAAAAAAATATATTTGAATAGTCGCAGATTTTGGGTATTGCCTTCTCCTCCAGACTTAGATCCAGGAAGAGATAAGTCTCTCATTTACAACCATGTTGTTGAAGTCATAGATCAAAGAACTGTTACTTGGAAAGCTCGATTACTTTCGCAAGCGTCAAGGCTACAATTGGTGAAATTAGTTCTATCAGCATTATACATACACATTATGCCTTTTACCGCACTATCTGTCAAAATTTGTAATAGGATTGATTCCAGATGCATAAATTTCTTCTGGAAGCATCAAATGATCATAAAAAATGCATTTCGTAAACAAAGATATCCTTTGTTTACCAGCAAAAGGTGGACTTGGAATAAGATATACCTCTCTGGCAAACAAATCATTACTTGCTAAGAAACTTTGGAGAATTATATCCTCCCCTCCCTATTCCCTACTTGGTCATACTCTTCAAATGAAAAACATAAATTGGTCAAATCAAACTCTTATTAAGAGGCTTTATAACTCATCTTGGATTTGGAAAGGTATTATACATCATATTGATCTAATCTCCCCATATCTCCAATGGAAGGCAGGTAATGGTTCTTTTATACATCTAAACCACCCTCTATGGTTCTTCTATACCTCTAAACCACCCTCTATGGTAACTATTCCTATTGTTGAAATATAGGTGGATTAGGTCCAAAATCCATGTGTTGGGACTGATGCGTAAATAAGCATTCATATGAGAAATAAATTGTGTTTTTCCCAAAAAGGAGATTATAATTGAACAAACACGGGAACGGTTGTGCAAATGGTGGACAGTCATGTTTTAAATTTAAATTATAATGATAAATGGAGGATAACTCCTCTTCAGATGTCACAACTTACGGAAAGCAGAAAGCTTATACTTTCTCTCCTTGTCCAATCTCTCTTCTCTCTCTTAGACATTGCATTTGCTATGAGAAAACGTTTTGGATCCAAACTTATGATCCTCATCACGTGTGGATATCTGCGAACGCATCTACTCAATCAATCTACAGGTAGGCCCGAATCCTTCACCTATTGTGCTTGCAATTGAAATCAGTTCACAAGTTTCATTTAATGAGATTGCCTTTTCATCTGAAAATGAAAAAGCAAATGCAAGCTGCATTCTCTTTGCTACCAATGCATCATCATTTTTTTTACTTGATCCCTCAGGTTGGATTTGTTATTATGCAGAAAAGTAAGAACAGAGGAAATATGATCTGCAATATTTGAGTGTGCTTTTAAACAGGCCAGTCCAATGTTTTCCTTGCAAAAAATTGCACCATAATGCTGACTGCTGCATTCTAAAATGCCTTAGAGGAGCTTTAAACTAGATCACCAACAATTTTTTCTTCTCACCGGCGACGACTTCTTTGATGATAAGGTCATTTCACAAGAGGATCAACACCTCTCAATACTCAATGATTCTAGCAACATAGTCAAGAATGACTTGGCTTCTTTGATGTAATTATTCCATAACATTAGAATAGCTTCTTTCATGGTTTCCTCCTGTGATTTTCATATTGTTTTTAATCGTTTCCCTACTTTATATTCCTTTCCGTAAGACTTTTATGTTGACTAATTTCATTTTGATCTTATTATTAAAAAAAGGGTATTTAGAAATTTTATATAATAATTATTATATTATATAACTTTTAGAAGGATGAGAATTATTGAAACCCCACATAGATTGGCACGTGACTCAATGGTTGGAAGTTTTTGGGAGAAATTGAGCCATCCTCAAATCATTGAAAAATGTTAGTCATGTAACAAAGAAGACTACTCTTTTATCCCTAAAGAGAGAAACAAGTGATTAAAAGAATGATAGCCAAAAAGTATAGCCACATTTTTCTAAGTGGATATTTTGAAACTTTATGTTTAAGCGATCAAATAGCTTTTCATCGTGATTAACATCTACTGATATTATGATTATAAATTACAAATTTATATGTACTTATAAGTTATAACACATTGCATTAAATTTATAATGAAACTTATAATATTTCATATTTATAGTATTTATGTTATATAACATTTATATTTTTATATATAAATCTAAGTTTAAATATATTGATAAATTTATTAATAAATATTTTAGCAGTTATCTGGACCAAACCAATAATACAAATAATAATTTGCATTACAATTTATTTTTTTTAATTTCTGCAAATAATTATCTTGTTTTGCATATTACTTTGACATATTAACCAGGAGCTTTTTTTTTTTTTTTGCCGAGGATATATTAACCAGGAGCTAGTTCCTTAAGTTACTTTGTTTATTTTTAAACAATCATTACAATTTCCTATTTTGAAATTTATTATTAAATTTATTAAAAACACTACCAAGAGCCGGAACCGGGGGCGCTGCTAAGCAAAGTTCAACACTACAACCCACTCACCGCCGAAACTAAATCCTGGCCATCCGTGAATTTTCATCTCAGACCTTTATCTATATTTATATTGAGTTTGTTTGAAAAGGTTTATTTACTCTTCAAAAGCACATCCAACAGTATTTTTCCGTAAAACGAGATAATCTCCTTCATATATTTACCTTGACATGTGTAAAAGTATTGATTTACTACGTTTTCAAACGGACTCATTATTTTTATTAATTCATTAAGTTATGAAAGAAATCATATCACTCTCCAGCATCTCTCTCTTCCCTGACCCTTCGACGATCTGGAACATCCATTGGCTCATCAGTGCTCTATTTGATCCATCGGCCATTTTCATTATATGTTTATTCATAATCATGTCTACATGAAACAAAATTCCTACGTATATTTAGTTTATAAGCTATAAATAACATTAAAAATATAACTTCCACCACTAATCTAAACAACACTTCATAATGAATAGATTGTGTTAAGTATTTTCGTTAATAGTGAAGCCAATTCCACCAATAACCTGCACCCCTTTCTTATTGTCTGTGTTAGCATATTATTAAAACAGGCGGCTGATAGTCCATTACTTACCTCTTCAATATTTTTTAATATATATGCTTAGGGTTGGGAGGATATCCAATAATATACCACTCCTTCAGACTCTACATATAGGAGTTTAAAAATTTATTTGTGAAAATAATTTTTTAAAAACATAGTTTTTGGTAAAAAAAATTGTGGACGGTTAGTTTTCTTAGAGTACCTATGTCAATCATTTACATTAAAATTAAATTACTCGCTTGACAAAAAAAGCTTAACATGTGCAACTAATAAGAAGAGTTTAGAAAAAAATTATAAATTTTAGAAAAAAATTGAACTTAAATTTTATAGTTATGACTAAAACAAAGTTATTCAGTGGTTCTTGTATTCCAGGACTTGAAGATAGAAAATACATAGATAATGATAAATAAATTTATATGGAGTTCTTTTTTTATTTAAAGTAGTAGACACTAATGGTCATATTACAACGAAGAAATCAAATCGGTGACCTCCCATTAGGGAGATACCATTAGGTTATAAGGTCTCAAGTGCTCTTTATTTTTCTTTAAATACCAACGCAGACACACACACACAGCCCCAAATTATTTCCTGCATGTGTGGTGGAATCTGCATATGGGAAATAACAGTAATGGCGTTTACAAAACATGGATCGCAAGTGAAAGCAAGGGCAATGAATCAACCATAGCAATCGTATAATCGGAGGGTTCTTAAGGAGGTTCAATTGCTGTGTTTTGCCTTTGAAATAGCTCTGAACAAACCCCTTGCAATCTTCCAGAACCAAAATATGTTCATCATCGCCAACACAGGCGGCACCCCAATCATGCCGTAAAATCCCAAAGCACACATTCCTCTTATCTGAAACAGTGTCAAGTCAACACACTTTTATTATTTAAAATCAGATTCTACATGAAAACTATTCTATGGAAGAGTTATATATATCTTGCTGATAGAATATTAAATTTTAAACTACTTATGTGGTTTAGTGTGAATGATATATATATTAACTTGGCAAAATTACTTTAGCTTTCCACTATAACAAAAGATAAAAAAAGACTATAAAGTCATTGCCAGTGCGAGGATATTTACATCAATTTCTCACACCACAAAAAAGTTAAGCAAGTAACTCAAATATCATATTGAGTAGGGCCCTTTTCGTCAAATCACTAGATACAGAGATTACCAACACTGCACCACAAAACTAGTGTAGAGATTTGGGGGCCACAAGATATATATTTGCTTTTGTGAGTGCGTGCGCTGTTGTTTTATTAACAAACGGTCAAAACTACCTGCCCAATACTCATTCATAAGGGTGTAGCGGGTCTTTTTACTTTTATCTAATCAAGGTTTTTTCAAGTCACTAATTCTTTTAAAGTTTAGAGCATAAAAGGTTTTCGCCTTTTCTGATAAGTATTCTTTCTAAAATTTAAATTCTTCTCATTACAATACGAAGTTGAGGCCGCTTACCACCTCAAGTTCTTTTGTTTTTAAGTAGTATAACATCAAATTATAAGAGAAGTCCAACTTTTATATTTGTTTTGGACAACCAAATAATAAACACCCAGAAAAGCTCTATTTTTTAGGTCTTGTCTTCATTATCAGCTTGGAAAAAAAAAACCTTTGATGAAAAAACTACAAGATGTAATTTCCACAAGCACTGTGTGTAAACAATACTGTGGGAAATTAAGGAAGATATGTGAGGAAGTTAGAGAGCAAATGCTAACCTCATCAAAGTGGATCCACATGTGGGCAAAAAGGAAGATGAACAGAAAAATCCTTGCAATCTGCAGCACAATAGATCCAATAAATGATAAATCAGGTATAGATGATGTAAACCTTTTTTTTGGGGGGGGGGGGGGATGAGCAGAGGGCCACATCAAAACCTTAGTAAGTTCAAGAGATATCAGACATTACCAACCACCCAAAGAACAATGCAATGCCATTCCCAATGTAAAGTTTGGAGTTCTTAAGGCCAGCAACATCCAAGTACCTATTCATTTTAGATAAAGTAGATTACAAGCCAGAGTTGACAGAAACACAAGATTGTAATTGGATTTCTGAACAACATACTTACCATCTTAGATTTACAAAAGGAGTCGTGCTTTCAGATAATAGAGCCATTAGTACGTAGATCTGTCCTTGACCACTTAGCAGAGATGCTATAATTGAAAATAAGGACACCCCATGGTGTAGTACCTAAATGTAATAAACAACTTGAGTTGCTTTACCAATTCAGAATATCGTGTAACAATAACAAGTTAAACATATTCCAAAAGAAAACCATGACATTGTACTAATTAAAATTAAAACTAGTAAGAAAGATTTTTATCTACTTACATACTCCAGACCCCCCAAAACTGGAAATTTCCAGAGGATCATTGCCAGATCTGCAAGGAAGTAGCCTATAGAAATCTGTATATTGGAGAAAAGGATATGGGCAAAAGAAAATAAATAAGTTAATTGTCCCAAAACAATAGTCCAGAGAATGAGATGGATGTCAAATTAATATTCAATAGCTAATAAAAGAGACAGTAAAACAGAATGAAGCAGAAAATGAATAATTATAGCTACATATGCCTGCCAAAACTCTCAGCAATTAAATAACCAACCTATCAATAAGCCATATGCAGAATATAGTGGGCCCACCACAAACAAATAAACGTGGTAGGTGATATTTAACGCTTTCACCATTTTTACCTCCATTTTGAATGTTCATAAATATTTTTTATCTCTAAAAGGTATACAGTGGTGGACGTATTTTGAATAAAAAGTCATAGGTATTTTTACATCTTAACCCCTTTTTTCATTTGCCCTTTTTAATTCGTAGTAAAACTAAGGGGAGGGAAAAAATCTTTATGATAGACTCAAGTCAAGTCATAAAATAAGCTATTGGTTAGCCTTGTTGAGAGGCTGAGCAAAATCAGAAGAATGAGCCATTTGTTAACCTTGACCATCTCGCCTCTTGAAGTACTAGAACCCATGGCTTGAAATTAGGATAAATTTGAAGGATCAAAGATTGTATAAAACTCTCTTTATTTGCAAACTCAAATTCCTCAGCATGGAGTAGTCTACAAATTTTATAATCCCTCTCATAATTTCAAAAAAATATTTATCATCCACTCATCCATTTTGAATATACATTACTCGTGACTAGCTCCGGTAGGCAGAACGTCGAATAATTAAAGAATGATAATAAAATTGACACTTGAAAAACAAAAAAAGAATCTGAATGTCAAACCGAATAGATCACATATGCATAATAAGAGGGGCAACTCGTTTGCTTAAATATTTGTCAACTTACCCCAAGTACTGTATCAGACAACTCAGATGATCTATTAACAATTAGTTCATCATAAGAATCTTCATGAAACAAATCTGACATGATCAGAAGGCCGAAGGTTGAGAATGTTATAAAAAGAGCATGGAACGTTGAGATCCCCCTGCATTGCATAAGTAATTAATATTTCAGGGAAAAATTGATGAATAAACTTAATCCAAACAGGATCCGTTATGAAAAGGAGATTCACCTGTTCTTCCATTCAATTTTCTTTGCACTGCTCAATTTTCCATATCCCTTGAACAAAAGAGAACTTGCACAAGCAGTCAATCCATAAGCCTTCAAGAAGGGGAAATGATCCAAGTTACAGAGATGTTAATAGACTCTGGATATGACTAGGCCTTCTCTTTTAAACAAAGATGGACAAGCATTTACAGAGAAAAAGAACAAATTCACTCAGGAACTAACTTCTGCGTCAATATAAACAAAATGTTCAAATTGTGACTTCGCGCCTAAATGACTCTTTCAAGAAACCAAAAGATTCAAGGCTTTTTTTTTTCCCAGAAAAAGGGTTTTAAGCTTTTGCCAAAAGTTCGTTTAATAAACAAAGACACACTCTGCCCAAGAGATATACAAGGACATTAAGTTCAAACCCAATGGATTTATGGATTTTATATTCCATGATTGATCTGCATTGTGGATACCAATATCCATGACTCGTTCTGTTGAATGTAATCATTCACCTAAGTGATCACTTATCTCAGTTACCTCACTCATGCTTTCTTAATACATGTGTAAAATGTTCATCCTGTCCTAGTAATGTTCTAAAATAGGAAGAGTTGTTAATTTTAAAATATTAACCTTTTTTGCATTTGAAACTATGATGGTCAAGGTTGAGTAATGACCCCCAAAACAAAAAGAGAAATGAGAAAGAAACAAAAGAAAGAACATTCAACAAAGTTCACAGTCAAACAATATCACCTTAATAACACTCACGTATTCAAAAAGAAAGACAAAAAGCCAAAAAAAAATCCCCAACCCATTCCTCATTATATTTGGCCAGTACCATGGCACTATTCCATTATACCATCACCATGAATGGTATAAATGCTACCAAAAACCCTATCCGAAGTCTTTCTAAACCCATAATTCCCTGAAGCAATCCAAAAAAAAAAAATCAATTTCACTTACAAGTACGCACAGGAGAATGCCGGCTAAGACGGCAGGGCAATGGCTAGATATGAGCCAGAAAGCATATTCACCGGAGGATATCGAACCAATCGGCAATGGAAAAGGGAACATAATGAACACCGTGGAATCCGATCGCTGAATTTTGGGCGACTGGAATTCGGAATCGTCGCTGTATCAGACAAAAAAAATCACTGGTCCACATCGGCGCCATGATGATGTATTCATAGCTAGCTTGGGTCGTCGAGGTCCCGTCCAGCTCCAAAGAATCGTAATAGTAAGATCAGAACCTTGTGTTCGTGCCCGCGAATCCATACCAATCGTCGTTCTCAAGTTGTTTTTCCCCTCTTGCGACGACAGTTACTTCCTCCACCTCACTTTTCTTCCACATTCGTTATTTTGAGCAGACGTAACGGCAATTATTTGTTTAAGATTAGTTAAGATGGCTTCTTATATCACAGTCACATCACGCAACGTCGGAAACCATGTGAAGGAACGAGGAATGGGTTCCTTTCTGCATAGGAAGTAACGGGTAAAATTAATGTGTTTTTGAGTAGGAAGAAATGAGTTTACAGGTTTCAAGAAGAATTTATGAAATTTAAGAAGAATTACTGATTTTTGAGGTGATTTTTATAAATTTCGAGATAATTTTTACGGATTTGAAGATATTTTATCTTAACTTACATGCACTGTTAGGAAGAAGTTCTTCCCAAACATGTACAATTAGTTAAAAATAATAAATAAGAGATATAATTTTTCAGACATAATCTTATTTATAAAGATGATGAGTAAAAGAAAATGAACGAAAGGAAAAAAAGAACAAGAGAGAATGAGTGAAAAAAAAACAATGAAATAGAAATGTAATTAATTGGAAATAAAAAAATGCGTTAAATTTTTAAACAAAACAAATACGATCAAAATCATGAAAGAGAACGTTATTCATAAATAAAACCGATGGTTAACTTACATATATTAATAACAGCTATTAAAAATATTATATTAAATTTATTATACAGTTTAACAATTTTAATATTATATCTGTAAGGAAACAAATAATGAAGATAATATAAATTTATCATTAGAAAATTAGGCTTTCCCTTTGACAAGTTTGGTATGTTTTGTAAGATGACTATATGGCATGTTACATGCCTTTTTTAGGCATGTGTTTGGCCTGTACAAGGTCTGGTATGGCCTAAAGTATATTAAAAAGCTTGCATTATAAAAAGCATGCTAATAGACCACATGCTAAGAGTAGAAAAAAATTCAAATATGACAAAAAATGTGAAAATTATATAAAGCAATCTAACTAATCCAAAATAAAATAATAAAAAAATTATATAAATCTATATACATGATATACATATAATTATATCTTCAAGTTATAATGGAGAAATAAATATCATATATGATACAAATTTATAAATAGAACATAAATGTAATTTTATTTTTTTAAAATGTGCAAACAGACTTATTTACAAGGTTACAAGTCAAGTCGTAAAAGAACATGTATGATTTATTACATATTCAAACATTTAAATATATCTTAGTCTGACTTTTTTTTCTTTACAAATAGGATAAGCCAAATACCCCTAATAGACCGCATACATGTTTCCAAGTTCCAACCCTTACCTCTAAAGACTCGTGTTATCTTCTTTCTTCATATTAGTGGGAATTCCGTATCCCTTTGCACTAATCACAGTGTTAAAACGTATATTTATACAATCTATTCAACTAGTGACTTTCAACACCTTAAATAAATGGGAGATTTACTGTTGAGTCCCAAATAAGGGACTTATTTATCAAATGATCCCAAATTTTAAAATATTTAAAAAATGGTCCCATTAACAACACGAGGTGTTGTCAGTACAGCACATGGTGTTGTCAGGGGTTGTCAAGTAACAACACCATGCGCTGCATTGACAACACCTCGTGTTGTCAATAGGACCATTTTTTAAATATTTTAAAATTTGGGACCATTTGCTAAATATATTCACTATGTAGGACCACACAGTAAATCTCCCTAAATAAAATCACATATTATATCTCTAACACACACATGAAATTGACTCCATTTAAACTCATGAAAGTGTCAACTTATCCGTACAAACAATAATAGGGTGGAGAGAAGTGATTTGAATGAAATTACATGAAAAAATGGCTATACAACTCGAGGTTATGACACACGAGCTCCTGATACACTTCAAAAGTTTAATACATCCAACAGCTTTAACACAAGATTTTGATGTTCCCCACTTGTATTCGCTTGAAGAAAACTCTCAAAAGCCTTTCTGCTAACGTTTGCACCTCCCTCTGATGGTGCTAGTACTATGCCAAGACCTTTGCCCCATCAACGTACAGGAAACCGGATCAGTGACTAAACCGGATAAGGCAGTGATTTAAGGCTCAGTAGGTCAGACCGGAATCAAACTGGGAATCAGATCGGTCACAAATAAAAAAATAAAATATATCTTAATATTTTAAAAATTCTAAAAATTATAAAATCGGTGAGATTTCTTCAAACACCAACATATAGCTTCTGCTTTGATTCTCCTGAACTAACTGAAAACTGAATGCACGATATGTGAGACTCTTTTTTCAATTTTTCAAACATCAAGTCTTGGCAAAAAGAAGAAAAGCAAACATCAAGTCTTGGCAAACAATCTGACACTTCTTGCCTCCTCTCATACGCAACCTTTATTGCATTCACTCTTCCCCATATTTCCCCCTCTCTCTCACAAACTGGAAGGAAACGTCAAACAGAAGCTGAGCGAATGAGAAGCAAGCGCTGGAGCATGGAGGCAGAACTCGGAGACGGTGGTTCACGAGCTCGGCGTCGTCTTCGTCACCGATGGCCCTCCCTTTACCTTCCATCACTAACACGTTCCCTCCTCCCATCTCCCTCTCTGACCTCCGGACGGCACTGCTAAGAACGAAAAAAAGCATCTCCCTCACCGCTATTTGCTCTCTCAACTCTCCGCAACGCCTCCCTCCCTCCCTCTTTGTGAGTCCATTGTTGCTCAGTCGTTTGCTCCCTCCCATCACTTTTTTTTTTCCATTTTAAAAGATAACCCGGTTGACTCGCCAAACTCGGCGGGTCAACCGGGTTGATCTCGGGTAATCTCGAGTCAAAGCGAGTTGATCCGAGTTGAACTAACCCGGGGTCAGCTATCAGATCGGACCGGATTACCGGTCGAGTCACCGGTTTCCGGTCTGACTTGGCCGGTCTGGTCCGGTTTCACATTCATTGTTGCCCATCGTCTTCGTGATATATTCATGCTGAGGTTAAGTGTAAGCTAGACATGAGTAATACACCGTTTGCAAGAGTTTGAATCTGTGTCTGTTCTCCCATATTTACCTCAGAATCTGTGTCCTTCTCCCAACGGGCTAACCAAACAAGCCCGATGTTGATGACCATGTCATGGCTCAGATCCACCCAGAGAGGTTCCCAAAATGGCCTTATAAGAAGCTACGTGCTCGTGCTTCAGGCCCATTTCGTGTTGCAAGAAGTTAGGCCTCAATGCTTATTTGCAAGAGTTTACCTCTAGATATGTCTATCAATCCAGTTTTTAATGTTGCAGATCTTTTTCCTTATCAGGGCACTTTCGAGCCACCCCCTTTGTGTTCTGATGACTCTGCAGGTACCTAGGTCTACAATGCCCCAGCTCCACCATTGCCTTATGTCGCACCCCTTCATGAAGCCAGATGGATCCATTAAAAAATTTTCCTGATGCCGACGCCACATGGATTGTTGAAGATGAGTTCTGTAGTATCAATCCTGCCCTTCTTGCTGAATACCAGATGTTTAACTCTACGTTGGCGAGTTTTTCCAACCTCAGGGGAAAAGATGCATCAGATGCTTCCATTTTAATGTATGTTAATTAAGATTAGTTAATTTATTATTTCCCTCTTATTTGTTACTTTATTTTTATTTTCAGAATATTTGTTATTATTTAGTATTGTAGTATTTTATTTGAGAATTTTATTTGAATTTGGCTATTGGTGCTTATATAAAATTTTTTCTGTGATGAGTAAAGTTAACTCTCTTGACAAAAATAAAACTTAATACATCGTATTCCTTAATTTTATTTCATCTGTGAGTATTGACAATTGTATTTCTGTGGGTAGAGGTAATTTGGACTTCAGTAGAGCATTAGTCAATGAAGAAATAGGCAATGGATCTTTAGGTCTTGAAGGAACAATTTCACCTTGTTTGTACAAGTCCTATTCTTTTCTGAATTGCCCTATTTTGTCTACTTAGCAGTTCCACTTTGTCGTGTTTTTGCATAAATGGAAGGGGAAACTGGTGGTATTGGTCAAGCCTCTATTTTTGAATAATTCCTTCTGGCCGGGTCATTATATTGAGTAACTTGTTTCTTGGATTGACTACGTTCCTGAAATTCTGGAAGCAACTATCATTTTCCCCCTCCATTCCAACCATCTCCATCAATGGAGGCCCCGAGAGAATCCGTCGAATGCATTGGTGAATCATTGATTCTTGAACTCTGTCTAAGAATATGGTGCATTGGAAAGTAGAAGCTAATAGCTTTGTCAATAGAGTTTTCACTAACCATACAATATCTTTGATGTGACAAGCTAGTGTTATCCTGATATGATCATAATTTTTACAGTGCTTCTGAATCTCTTAACTCCACGATTGAAGAACCAAAGCTAACCAGATGAAGGCCTAGCCACTCTTCTTTGATCTGTAAACAAAATGAAGAATCTTCCTTTTGAATTATTGGGTTAGGTATATCCAAATAGCTAGAAATGGGAATTTTAGGCAACATTGTGTTTTCAGGTATTAAATGGACAAGTTGTTCAATTGACTGATATATTTCCATTGGCACCTGCTTCTCCCTCTGATTATATAATTCTCTCTATCTCTCTGTTTATATATATATATGGATACCATGCTAATTTTCAGTTTTTAATTCATGTTGGACTTTTTTTTTTCTTTTCAAATGTTACTCTACATCCTTCTTCTTGGCCCTTTGGCTTGTTAATTTCCATTTTTCCTTGTTAATATTTTCTTTGGAAAGATCTAGATGTTATTGATTTAAACTCCATATTTTCTATCTTTAATTTTCTTTATAACACCAGGGCTTTTTTCATCTTACCCTGTATTTTTTAGTTTCTAACCTTATTTTATTTAATCTCTTTCTTATGAATCAGTTGCACTTGGTTGAGGAACTAATTTGCTGCTAAGATCGTTGAGGTTCTCTTTGATGATATATTTAGGGTGGAGCAATTGAATCCTCCAGAAGGCAAAAAATCATTTGATAAAGGTGTCTGTTTTGGGTTCCCCTTATTTTTCTGCATAAGTTTATTTAGTTTTCTTTATGATATTTATTTTTCTACGTGTTTGCACAATGTTTATTATGCTCGTTTATTTAACATTCCTTTTCATGCTTACATTATTTTCCTCTTACAATAATTGGAATGGAAAGGCAATCCCATTTGATTTCATTCTAAACATGGTTATGCGCCTCATGATTCCATTTCCTCAAGGCCCATTCTCCTCCCTATAAAAATCTTTTTGGCATGCTAAACAGGACCTTAACAGTTCAGAACTAAATGTTAAAATTGAATAATTGTGCCACATCTTTGGGATACGATTAAATTTTTTATACCCTTTTTGCTTAATTCTTTAGGGCCAGGGGGTTGTTCCTTGAGGATTTCAAAGGGATTGGAAGACATTGACTGGGTTGTTTTGCTTTGTTTTACCTTAGGGAGAATATCTTGTCCTCTGTCGTCGTGCATTTCTATATTATTTTGTGATCAATAGATGCTTTATTAATCTAAGAGAAGAACAAACTTCAAGCCAAAAAAATTATGAGCTTTAGCTTTCAAAAAACAAAAAACAAGAGGCAAGAAGATACAGAGTTAAAGACAAGGATTTAGCTCTGAAGGATTTCGGGCGTACCTGGAGATGCCGAATTATGAATCTGCAGATACCCACGCGGAATACGGATCACAAGTATGGATCCGAATATGAGACACAGCAAAAGCACCGAAGGTAAGAGGAGAGGAGATGAGAGGATTCTCTCTAAGAGAAAAGGGAAGGGAGAAAACTCGTTTTCTCTGTGTGTTATTTCTGCCGCCTTTGGGGAGCCACTTGCCCCCTCTTATAACTTCCCACTAGGGTTTAGGTTTACGTATTTGACCTAGCCCATGGACTTGGGCCTAAT
>JANTPZ010004044.1:0-27923 GCA_025593235.1 Vachellia pachyceras
CATGGTGTTGTCAAGGGTTGTCACGTGACAACACCATGCGCTGCATTGACAACACCATGCGCTGTATTGACAACACCTCTGGGATCATTTGATAAATATTTTAAAACTTGTGACCATTTGATAAATAAGTCTCTTATGTGGGACTGTACAGTAAATTTCCCAAAAAATTTTAAAATATGTAAACTCCAACTTTTAATAAATTTCCGAATATATATATATATATATAATATTTGAAAGAACGGATAATCGTGGAATTAAATGTAGGATAAGACTTTTAAATTATATATTTAACGTCCTACGTTATACAATGAAACCTTATGTTATTTGGAACTGAAATTTAATCAGACTTTTAACAATTATACTAATGATTTAAACTAAAAAAACAGATACAACAACAACAAATTAATACAACAACAAATTAAAGCCATAGAGTAACCGATATGAATCACATAAATGTTAATGAGTTTAATCAAAAGCCAAATTTTTCAAATAGACTGTTAACTATGAGCTTTCGATCAATAACGTTATTGAATATCTTACTAGGTTTTTTTACTTCTTTTAACTGGACTCTAAATAGGTTGATTAACATTTTTATTGGTGAATTCATTAACCTTATTTAAATATGTTTAAACCAGTTCTAATGATTTCCAACCATTTTTTCATAGGTTCCATTCCAACTCTTCCTTGATTCATTATGGATCTTATTTTTCCTCGTGATCACAAATTCATTTACGCCACTTTATACTCATATATTCCTTTAAAACCCAACATCCACGAGCATAAAGTATAAGCCAATTGGATATTAGTAGGAGGAACTTCACCTTTCCTTTATTTAGTATCTTTATGTCACATATAACTCTGGCTATTTTGTACCTTTTAAACTGTCCAAGATTGCTATCAATTTCATTTATCTTTATAAATTTGATTTTAAATGGATTACATGATATTGCGGTAGAAAAGTACTTTTATATAAATTGAGGTAAATATATTGAAGAGATTATTTCGTTTTATAGAAAAATACTATTAAACATGTGTTTGATTTTTAAAAATATTTTAAATAAAGTCAACTAAATTAAACTATGTAAAATAAAGAAGGGATAACTATAGAATTATGTATGAAATATATTTGGCTAGGCATGTCGCAAACTGTTGAAAAAGATAACATGGCAGGGTTAGCATAGGCCTGTTGGCTACTACGAAATAATGGATGGATAGAGATCATCCAATAATTCATATGGAAGAAACATGTTGGGTTGAGCTGTCCTTGGATGACTCAATTATTCATTTATTCATATATTAGAATTTAGAAGCCATTAAGCACTTGGCAAAAAAAAAAAACAAGAAGCCATTAATCGGCCTTGAGATTTCATAAAAAAAATTGAAGAATTACTTTATATTCTAAGGAATGGATTTAATTAAAAAAGTGATTGATGAGTATAAAGTTATTACCATATATCACTCTAAAACTTGTCACTGAAACTACTAAGTTGTTGTTAAGATTTTAAATAATTAAATCTCTTCTACACAACTTTTATTGTAGTAGCTCCCTATAAAAACTATACGAAAGATGGGGTTCACACCAAGTGATAAAGTTGTGTAGAAGGGAGGCATTGTTGGTCACTCGAGTCCAACAAAATCAAGTTGCATTCGATGACTCCTGTATAAGGAATACAATAGAAAATGCTCATTCTTCAGCGAATTGAAAGATATAGGATTAGATAACTAATAATATGTTTAGAGATCTCTCTCTCTATGTATATAAAAACCTACCTCGGAGATGCTCGGAACATACGACTTTATTTCGTGGGAATTCCGTTGGGAGAAAGGAGTTTACGAATTTCTATATGGTTTTGTGAATTTCAAGATGTTTTTTATGGATATCAAGATGATTTTACGAATTTTGAGATGGTTTTATCTCGGTTTGCATGCATCGTTGGAGAACGAAGTTTTCAAACAAGCACTTCGTGGAAAGAATTATTTTACACAAATAGATGTAAGAATATGAAAGAAATTTTATCTGGTGTATTTGGAATTGTTGTCAAACGTCCGTTTGACAAAGCTTATCAACCTCTAAAACTACATTCAACAGTATTTTTTACAAAATAAAATAATTTTCTCTATATATTTATTTCAACTTGCATAAAAGTACTCCTCAAAAGTTTTTTCAAACGTATCCATCAACTTTAATAATGGGCATGGCGGCATGCCCACTGTATTGGCTAATTTCTACTTTTTTTTAATTGAATTCTACCCCATTAAATGGATCATGGCATGATCGTTATAGGAAGATAGGGAAACATCGAAGGAACCAGAGGATAAGAGGAGGAGTGGGAGAGATAGAGAGAGAGAGAGAGAGAGAGAGAGATGAATGTGACGGGGGAAGCAGCGTAGGTTGGAAGGTATATAAGACTTTTTGGATGTAGCTGTTTACATTAAGCTCTCCAGCTGTTTGATAAGATTTAACAAAGCCCACAGGTAGCATATGTACGTAAGCACCCTATTTATATTGTTCGTACCCTATTTATATCCTATATTACTATATACGAAAATTAATGTTTTCAACCTAATTGATCCATGTAACTCAATCCTGAAATTTTAATTTGGTATAATTCAATTCTAGTAATTTTATTTGGTTTAATTCAAACACTTAGTGTTTGTTTGGAAAGCCATTCTTCCCAACGGTACACGTAACCCGAGATAAAACCATCTCGAAATCTGTAAAAACCATCTTGAAATCCATAAAAATCATCTTGAAATCCGTAAAACCATCTCGAAATTCCTAAAATGCCTCGAAATTTGTAAAATCCATTTTCCCAACGGAGTTCCCAAATTTGAAAATTCCGTTGAGAGAACGATCACAGATTCTGAGATAAATATGTGAGAGGAGTTTTGTCTTGATAAGCGCAGAAATAGATTTTGAGAGGCAAACGGGTACCCTAAATAAGCCTAATATTGATTCATTGCAACTCATTAATATTTATAGTGTTAATCATTTTATAAGTTCATTTTGATATAAGAATTAAATTATAAAATAGTTAAAATTAAAGTAAATTAAAATTCATTAAAATTAAGGGAATGTGTTGTATCAATTTAATTTTGAGGAAGTGAGTTACGATTCGATCAACAAAAGATTAACTTTCTTAACTGTATATTACAACCATCCACACAACTTGCACATTGTCGTCTTCATTGATTCGTACCTCTCTCTGTTCATTCATCTTCAGGTTTCAACTACCCCATCATATAACCCCTGCCCCAAAATCTTTCGTCTAGATTCCCATGGCCCTCCATTTTTATTTGTTTATCAGTTATATATTGAATGCTGCTGGATCAACAGTGTATCATCCTAAAATAGGGCCTATTGATCAAATGTCATGTAAATGATTCTATATAAACTTTCAACTGCTACGAAGTTGAACCAACTTGTTGATTACTTTTAACTGTTTTTTATCCATATGCCTTAATTAATTAGAAGTGACTTTATTTCTTTAATTTTAAAAATTTTAGTTTGTTAATTTTGTATAGTATCTCTTCAACTGTTTAATTCCTACGCTATCAGTAATAAAAATGTTTTGGTGGAATATAATGCAGTTCCGTAAAATAGAAGTTTGATGTATTGAGTTTGATTTTCAGAAATACCCGAATGATTAATGATCGTATCAATAATAGACGTTCGATATGTTTTATTGAAATAAAAAAAACCTTAAACCATGTTTTACAATTTAGTTAGTTTTTTATTCTATTCTTATTTAAAAACCGTTTAGCTTCACGATTTAAAATCTAAGTTTTAAAGAAGTTATTTTTTTATCAAGTCACACTCTCTCGTGTACTAAATTTTTTCTTTTTCATCTTTAGTACTTACTTTTTATCTTGAAATCCGTAAACGTTATTTTCACCATAACTTCTCAAACACAAAGCCCATTTGGGAACGCAGTGAAGAAGTGTTTTACTATTTACAAAGTGAATGTGTGAATAATTCTTTAATTAGATTCCATCGTTAACAACAGGAATGGAGAAGTGTAATGGCAAAGAATATCATTAATAAGATGGGAAGTTATTTTAAATTTTATGGTAAAATTAAAATTAATCTTTTTTTATACACTAATTAAAATCAATCTTGAATATGAATATATCTATAGATTCCTGTGGCCCTCCCTATTTCTTTCTTTTTGAAACGTTAGCACATACACCAGTTAACCGGAAAATGCTATCATATTAAGTATTCTATATAAAAATAATTATATTATGTGATATTAAATAATAAAAACTAGAGGTAATTTATATGTTTATGATTTTATAAATACTATGACCCTTTATCAAATATCGAAACCATGACTTCTCCTGAAGGTCATGTCATGAGTAACCATGGTTTATTTACTATCATCATAAAGGTAAAGTTGCTCGGTCAAATTTTCTAATCGCAATTGTTATTACGTTATGATCAGTTGTTAAGATATGCATTCATAATTGCAAAATCATCTATAACACTTGCTAAGTTGTGTATATACAAAGACTTGAATGTAAGTTAGGTGGGTTACCCGTTTTGCCATTTTTTTTAAAAGAAGAAAGCAAAAAACATAGCAAAAAAATGGAATCAGAGACCGAAGATTTAAATTATTATGGAAAAGGTAGATGATGTGCTCGTTTGACAACATGGTGAAGAAGTAATTTTATCTAAGTCGATGTAAATATGTGAAGGATATCACCTCATTTTATGGAAAAACACTGTTGAATGTGCTTTTGGTATAAGTCAGCCAAACAGACACAATATAAGTAGAGAAAGATTTTAATACAACCAGTGTGATTCGATTTCACCCATACCTCTTTGACCAATATCTTGAACGATTTTATGTGTTTTGGAACCTTGACATAATCTGAAATATAAAATAAAAAACATATAAACAAATATATTAAAAATATACTGATATACAAACATTTAAAATAAGAGATGAAGGTCAAGGATTATGTGTTTTGGAACCTTGACATAATCTTTTAGTGTTATTTAAACTAAAATAAACTTCTTTTTATATATACTTTTGTTATCGTAAATTAGTTGAAAAGTAGCCCGTTGGTAAGAAATGTCCTCAGAATTATTTTTTTCCCTGAAAAAGGAACTTCATTTATGTCCCAACCGCTCTCGCTCACCCCTACTTCCTTGTATTGTCTTCCTCCGCTAAGCAAGAGAATGACGCAGGTGGAAGGGCAAAAAAAAAAAAAACTACGAATAAAAATTTAAAAAATAAGTTTCAACTACTTATTATTATCAACTAAAGATGTGATAGAAAAGAAGAATTATAATTAAGTTCCATTCAAATGATATATATAACATCTGATAGGTTCAACCAACTCAGGATGCAGTGGAGGATAGCTACGAATGCGCAATGTCCGTTTGAATGCCAACAGGAGGAGGATGCTATGCATATGATCCGAGATTGTTCGAATGCAGCTAACAGGTGGAAATCCGTGGTGGCTCCAAATCTTTGGAACTCCTTTTTCTCCCTTTCAGGTATGGAGTGGGTGAAGTGGAACCTAACCCATGAAGCTGGACAAAAACACACGGGTAAGGTACCTTGGCCCACGCTGTTTGGATATATTTGTTGGGATATCTGGACCTCGAGGTGCAAGAAGGTTTTTGGAGAGCCAAGCCCAGAAGATTGCAGCAGTGCAGATAGAAGCCTCTACCGGGCATGCGGGGATAGGGAACTGATCAACCCTTGCAGATTCTATAGACACAATTGCCCTACATTTTTAGATATCAATAATCAGATGTCGGGATCTGTTCAACTAGAAGCTGATGGATCTGTCCGCGGAGATGGACGCTGTGGCTGTGGAGGAGTAATTCGGGATCACGAAGGGTGTTGGATATATGGATTTAGTGGTAAACTGAACCCAGTCCTGCCGGCGATCGCGGAATTGATGGGGATAGTAAATGGGCTTATTACTTGTTGGAATAAAGGGTATATGAATGTTTTTGTATACTCCGATTGTATTAAAGCTATTAACCTGATCATTAGAGGTAGCCGTTTTGACCATCCATTTAGGGACATGATTGAAGATGTAAGAGCCCTCTTTTATCAAAGGGAGTGGCAGGTAGTAATCACTCATAGATATAAGGAGAGCATTAGCTTAGCAGATTCATTAGCGAAATTCTCTCATACCATGAGTGAGCCCTTTTGTATTTTAGATCATCCTCCATCTGCTGGCTTAGGGGTGGAGGACGATGTTGGGGGCTAACCCCTTTCGCTGTTCCTCTTTTGGCCTTCTCTTTTTGAAAATGGATTTCAGTATTATTCAAAACAAAAGGTTCAAAAACTTGCAGATTATTCAAATGGACCTATCAATAATATGCTTGGTAACACTTATATATCACCTAAAAGCACGTTCAATAGTGTTTTTTCTGCAAAACGAGATAATCTTCTCCACATATTTACCTCGGCTTGCGTAAAAGTAATTCTCTACTACTTTTCCAAACGGACCCATTACAAGTCGTTTATTATGGGTCCGTTTAGGAAAGCAGTAGAGAAGTACTTTTACGCAAGTCGAGATAAATATGTGGAGAAAATTGTTTCGTTTTATGGAAAAACATTGTTGAACGTATTTTTAGGTGAAAGTTAAGTGTTTTCAAACAAGTTCTATATCTTTTAGTTGCCATCTCATTGTGATTCTCCCTTTTATAAATCTTAAAATTCTAACTGTAAAATTTGAAAGACTTAGTTGTAAAATATATAAAAATTATCTACAAATTTATTATAAATTATAGAAGGTCTGTAAATTTTGAAATATTGCTGAAAAAAGTGGAACCCGCATCTATAAACATAAAAACTTAGCTAAAAATTATTGAAGACCCAATTCAACCATTAGAGATTAACTTACGCCCCGTTTGGCATATTCAAATTGATTTTAATGGAAATAGGAATGGATAGAGATGAATATGAATTTTAAAAGTACATTTAGTATGTCATAAAAATAGATCTTAATTTTTATCGAAAAAGATTAAAATATCCTTTTATATTTAAAAATGAAAAATAAAAAAAAGGAATCCTCAGCTAAACCCAATTAATTTTCGTTCATGTCCCCGGCGAAAACAAATCCAGCTTGTTTGTTCCTACAAACCCTCCGGTGAAAGCAAATCATTTTTGTTCGTACAGCCGGTCCGTTCCTGTCCTCATCTTCGTCAGCTTTGTCGAAGGTCGCTGGAGGTTGCCATCAGTTCTGTCATCGCCACCATCACAGATAGCTGAAGACGAAAACGAGAAGATGAAGACAAAGATTGGAAAGGTTGCCATTGTTGAACAAGTCACCGTCACCATCGCATATGGCTAGAAACGACGAGAAAATGAAGATTTGGGAAGGTTGCCATCGTTGTCACCATCGTGGATGGTCAAAGACAAACAAATTTGCAACACGTATGTCATGGATCGCTCAAATCTCGCCTTCATGGGCTTCAATCGTAGGCATTTTTGCATCCTCACCATCCTCAGATACAGTCGGCTAGTTGGGGTTGAGGTTGGAGTTGCCGATGATTGGGGTTGAGATTGACATGGCTGACAGTGGAGGTTAAAGGAGATGAAAAGGAGGGGCAAAAAGAGAATTCTATGGAATTTTTGAGAATTTCATAGGTTATTTCATAGAAGCTAAATCCATGGGTTTTGATAGAATTGACTTTCACATGGAAGCCAATTCCATATATCCTTCTTTTTGTACAAATAGCCTTCACCATGAAAATAAATTCTAAGTTTTTTGAGAGATGATGTTTAAGTTTTACAAAATCCCGTTTATATTTAATTTTTCACTTTTGATTCATACATGAAACTGAGACATTTGTCCTAATAAGTAACTGAATTTTAAAATAGTTTAATATCATTGTTGGTAACTTAATCTTTAGCGTTGGATTGAACGTGGTTTTAGTTCTCACAGTTTTAAAATTATTTTTATTTGATCCATATATTTCACAAGGATTTGATTTAAAGCCAAGATTCTCTATAAATATCGGTTAGATCAAATTTATTTAAAGCTACAAAAACTAAAACTAAAGATTTGAAATTATATTAACTAAAACCAAAATTAGATAAAATTGTAAGAACCAACCTAATATTATAGGTTAGATCAAATTTATTTAAAGCTACAAAAACTAAAACTAATGATTTTAAATTATAGTAACTAAAACCAAAATTAGATAAAATTGTAAGAACCAACATAACATTAACACTTTTAAAATTTATAATTTAAAATCGAAGAATCATGTTGCTTACTATTGTATGTAAAAAAGCTTACTTGTTACTTATCTTCATTACTTATAATTGGGTTAATACAATCTTCACCTCATGAAATTTGCTCTCATTTTAATTTTGATTTTTTTAAATTTTAAATCATAGTTTTTATCCTTCAAAACATAAAACAGTTCAACTTTATATTATATCATACGAATTAATATTTTAAATGAAATGAAATTTAAGACATTAAAACTTATAATTTAAACCTAAAGGAACTAAATTAAATGACAGTTAATTCAAAAAATTAAAATAAAGATTGTATTAACCAATCTTAATTTCATAAACGGGTTTAGTTATTTAATACTTTTGTTTTACTTAGCCCCCCGCTCTCTCACCCGCACCTGAAGCCCTAGCTAGAAGGCTATTTAAGTGAGCTAGGGCTACTTACAATCTGCGCAACGCATGCTCTGGTTTCTCTCTTTATTCTCGATAAATAATTTATCCTCTGCCATGTCCAATCCAACCAATAGCGTTCCTTCATGATATAGAACCTCGCTGCAGCTCCAACAGCACTCTTATATGCTGTGTTTTTCTGTGTTCATTGTTATGACCTTAAGGGTTGTGGAAGAAGGAGCTCTCTTTAGTCCAGTTCGAGTCAGCTGTAAGGGACTGTGACTCAGCTGCTGACTCGTTGATTCACGAGTTCACCAAACTATTAACTCAGAAAAATCACGAAGTAGTACTGGTGTGCTTCTGATGCAACGATGCAGGAGCTGCTTCCAGTCTTTACTGTCACGTCTTGGACTGAAGGGAGCTCCCTTTCACTCCACAACCTTATACAACACTCACAATTCACACACCTCTTTCATCCACACTTAGGGTTTCACACACACACAATATCCTTTGTGCTCGTCCATTCGATCCATTGCTCTATATATGAAAGTTTTTCTTTTATTTTCTGCTTTCTGGTGTTCTATTATGGTATCAATCTGCGGAGTTATTATGAAGCTAGCCTTTTTTTCACTGTGCATGTGTTTTTGTACATATGACCTAGTTACTTTGTGCGTGGTAACTGTCTTCTTCTTCTTCTTTTGTAATTTACTTTCTTGTCTTGCTCCTTTTTAGTTTTTGGTGTTAATTATCTTGTGAGAAAGTTATTGGGTCTGTTGCTGCTATAATTAGCGGATCTGCCTGAAGTAACTGTACTAGGTTTATCCTAACTTGCTTCTATACATATATCTTAATTTTGTCTCGTACTTATGCAGGATTGGATCTTACTCGCTCCTGTGAATCCACTTATGACGATGATTATAACGACAAAACCTGGGATTTTGATGTTGAAGTTGCAGAATCCTAAGTTTAAACACTTTGACATAAGTCACAAGGAAGCTTCACCGGACTTCTGATTCTGAGATTCCTTCGGTTATAGCCAAGTCAGTGAGCAGGTTATCACAGGAGCCATATTTAGTAACTAGTGGAGGAAGAAATTTTCCTTTTTTTAAATGTACCAAGAAATTTTTCTTTTGAATATTCCTCTTTGGTGATTATTATATCTCCGGCTGTGGGATCTTTTAACCCTATAATGATAGATCTCTCCATCTCCTTGTCTTCGGGTTTCTCAGCTTGTTTCTGTTGATGCTAGCTAGGGTTTTCCGACACATTAAGCTTTGTACAAGTAATCTGTCAATCATATTATTATGATGCAGGCCCTTAAATTTTCGTTGGCATATGTATGTTAGGGTTTTTATAAGTGTTTGAAATTAGGGGTTTCTATCCTAAATATAATAAGATCTCTTAAATTTTTTTTCAAATAACAGAATAAGCTCAATTGAATGTATAGCAAGAGTATTTTTAAAAAAATCAATATATTTTACCAAATAATTAAATATAATAATTAAAATTTATGTAAATTAATTATTTAAGGACTATAAAAGCCAAAATTGCATTTTTCGGGCTGTTGGATGCAACAAAGTGAAGGCTTTAAAAGTTTGTGAAGTTAATTTAATCCACACTTTTGATCTTGGGGGAAGATATGGGACCGTTTGGTAAACTGTTATAAGTGTTTATTCACGTAAATCGAGGTAAATATGTAGAGGAGATTGTCTCGTTTTACGGAAAAGCACTGTTGAACGTGTTTATAAAAATAAGGTAGACCATTCCAACAGGGTCATGATCTTATTATATTATCTCCTGAAATCATCCGCAAGAAAGCTGAAAAAATGTTGATTTTATATGAATATGGACCAAGCTATTAAAATATGCTTTTTTTAATCATCATAGAAGCATGGAATCTTTTGCATCCATTATACAAAATTGATCAATGAAAAACTTGCCCTTTTTATATCCATTATTTAATCTTGATCGTCAGTAAAAAAAACCTTTGGCCCAAGTTTTTTCTTCTTACTGTTCATTTGGAGTCGATTTTAAAATTTAAGTTTTTTTTAAAATTTAGATTTTATCTAACTACTTACATATTTAGATTTTATCTTTTCCCCTTATAATAAATTTTCTTTTTCTTCCTTTCCCCTTTTATAATTCTTTTTTGCATCAGAATTTGTAAAATGTATTAATTCCCCAATTTTTTAAATACAATTATATTTTTAAAACGTAAGTTTTATCTCGAAATTTGTACAAACTATTTTTTTAAAATTCTATTATCTAAAATATAGATTTTACCTTCAACTCCTTAGGAGTTATTTTTCACTGGCTTCTAAACAAGCTCTTAGGTGCGGACGATACTTAAATTAACCCTATACTTAACCCTGTACTTGATAGAGAGAAAATGAGAGGAAAGAAAGGTTGGGCAGAATGTGAAACTCCCTCCATTTCTTCTCCAACGTCTCTCTTCATGCATTAAAAAAATGGGAGGAAAACTTCATTTTTTTTCTATCTTCGCACCCTTATTAATTATTTTTTCATTGAGTCATTAATTTTGACATCCTATAATTTTTAAAATTTTGGCTGACTTACTTTTTGGGAGAATTGGAGGAAAACAACTAATTGTAAAATGGAACCTTCAACACATATGCAACTGAGCTTCCATATATGTTACTAAGCTCATGTGCACTTGAATAAATTTAATTTTGCAATTAATTTTTTAATAGGGTATTTTACTCCAATTCTATGTACTTTTTGTTTTAAAGGAAATTTAAGGGAAAGTGGTAGAAAAAATGGATTAGATATCCTGAATTTTGGATTTTCATTATTTTTATTCTCAATTCGAATTGAACTTTTGAGTTGTATCATGTTATCCAATTTATTTTTTCATTTATTACTAAAACCATCACAAACTTAAAATAATTTTTTATCTAAATTATTTTGTTTTTGAATACAATAACTTGAAAAAAATATTTTTTATTTAATAATATTAATGTTAATATAATTTTTCATTGTGATATTTAATATGACTTTAAACCTAATACATTTTAACATAAGATTAAGGATATTTTAGTTATTCAATTATTTTTTATTTTCTTTTCTTCTTGTTTTCTCATATCCATCTAAGCAAGATAGATAATAATATTTTCTTTCCAGTTTTCTTTTCTCTCCATTTTCTCACTTCCGGTTTTATTTTCTCTCAACTTTTCTTCATATCCAAACGAAGCATAAGTTTTTTATATTTATTATATCAAATTTTCTAATCATACATGGTTCATATTGTTGAAATATTATCATTTAACTATAAATTTATATAAAAATGGGGCATATGGTAGTCATGTGTGATTAGAAAATTTGATATGATAAATATAAAAATTTTGACCGTATCTTCTCCTTTGTAAAGGATGAAGTAATATCATAAGATTTCTCCAAAATACTTATATATATAACAACCATGTTATATATACGTTAATTTATAAATTAGATAAATCAGTTAATTTAAAAAGGATAAATATAAAATAAATGGAATGAAATATTATATTTAAAACTAAATTTCATCCTAATTAACTTTTATATTATGAAAATGAGGAGGTTAGGTATAGTTGGCTAGGGATGTATTCACACTAATTCTCCATGAAAACTATTGGCAATTACACAAATTTGTGGAGGTTCTTGTTTTCCCCTCTCAATCTCTGTCTCTTCAAAACTTGAAAACCTCCTTTTCTTCTTTCGTGAGAGTGTCTTCTCAAATGATCCACTTTCTCAAGAAGTCCTCTCAACCTAATGATGGCAAAACATCTCTTAAGGACCTGTTTGGTTCAATGGAAACTGAAAAATATATTAATAATTGTTACTAAAATTAAGTTTGATGAGCACCCAATAGAATAGGGAGTGGAGAGTTTAAGAGAAGAGAGCTCAAACTAACAATTGCACGGAAGGAATATGTGATTCTCCGTTTACTATCCAATTTTAGAGGGCGAAAAAAATAAGAAAACATATAAAAGTTGTTTTTGGTTTTTTTTAAAAACATCTTATTATTTTTTGTTTTACAAAAACACTAAAATTAATTACAAGTTTTTTACATTTTTTTAAATTTTTTTTTGAAAATAGGACATTAAAACAAGGTTTTTCCTAGTTTGGTTGGCATGTGTGTAAAATCCATTTTCTTTGGGAGACAAATGATGGAATTTGGCCTCCCACCTCCCATTGGAAAATTCAAGACATGTTTGTTTCTTTTTGGGTTTTCTTGTTTTCAAGACTATTTTATAAAATTGTTTTTGAAAAAAGTCTAAAAATAAAAAATACGTTTGGATGCATTTGCAAATAAATATACTCAGACTGGAGAGTAAAGTTTTGATGATAACCCAAAATTTTAAATGCAGAAAAATAATCAAACAGGTAATAAAGGGCTTACCCAATTTTTGCAAATAAAAACTAAAACATGTAAAAAACAACTAAAACTTATTTTTCTTTTTTAGTTTTCAAAAACAAGTTTATGTTTTTTTAAAAAAACTTGTTAACAACAAAACATCAAATAAGCTTTTTGTTTTTTATTTTCAAAAACAAAAAAAATAAACTGCTTTTGAAAATAGAAACAAACATGCCCCGAAATTTTTCTAAAAGCAATTTATCCCCAACAAAGTGTGCTTGTTTGGAAAAGTTTATTTACTCCCCATAAGCACATTCAACAATGTTTTTCCGCAAAACGAGATAATCTCCTCCACATATTTACCTCGACTTACGTAAAAGTAACTCTCAGCCTCATTTTCGACCATGCCAAAGATTGCTTTTGAAACATGGATGCTTGGGTAAAGCATTTTTAAGTGTTTGAAGTAACACCCAAAAGAGCTCAATGACACATAGAATTCCATCTTTGTTGGCACATAATGGGTGGAATAAGTTATGTGCTGAGAGGGAGATAAATTGGATGAACAAAAAACCTTTGAAAACTTTTCCTAGCTACAAAAACAGTGGTTCGGCCCGATCATTACCATTTGGTCTATGTCCATTCCTCAAAACTACATTTGAGTAATTTCACTAAAACCTTGCAAGTTTTACAAAATTTGGTCTTTTCAGCTATACAATCTCAAGATTTAGTAGTAGTCACAATCCCACTTATTTAAGGATCACACATGCCACCTTAGGTATCTTTTCATCGTTGATGTACTATTTGTTTGATGACATTTTACTTTGTTTAACGGTCCTTCCTATTCCTACGATAATGGCTTATTAACTAATTCAAGTAGATTTAAGAAAGTATGGATGAGGAGTATCAAGATAGACAACGTATGATGAAACATAACGTTACTCCAAAAAAGCCCTTCATATTAATAAAATGAAGGCGGTTTTTGATTAATCGAAGGTCCAAACCTCAAGATATAGAATTTATCCTATTGGATATAAGTTATGGAATCACATACATATATACGCACGCCAGAATATAAAATCCATAGAAAGTTGCATTATCCGTAAGTTATAAAGTTCTTGTACTTTTTGCATAGCTCAAGATTCTAGTTATGCATTTACTACATGTACATCTAGTGAATTAGCTGCTATATACAGACCTGATACAGCCAAAGACTTTGATCTATACAGTGTGTTTATATTACACGTAATGTTTTATAAAGCATCCTAATCACATCATGATTGCAGTAATTTCTATAGGGTATCATTAAGGTCATAAATTACAAAGGTATCTGTCTAAAAAACATCGAACCATGAAGATCACAAGTTTCCAACTGGTTAGAAACCTTCTAGGACAAAGGGTCCAATAAGATCAAGTTGAGGAGATTGAAGCCGAAGGCTGGATTCAAGTTGACTGCCTGATGAAGGATCAAGAGGCTGCTGATCATCAACATGTTCATTAGAGTCTAACTCTTCAATTTTGACATGGGACGTGTTGGGATAAAGGGGAGGCTCAAGTTGCTGGAACTTGGGTTTGTTCATCTGTAAGAGAAAGTAGGTAGTGCAATACCAAAAGACCAGTATTCTGCTTTGTGCTATTACCGTATCCTTGATCCTAACTCCTCCAAAAGAAATGCGCTCCAGTGCCTGTGAAAGAGGAGGAGGAACAAAAATTGATCAGAAAAGCAAGAAACGTCAACTAAATATGACATACTATTTCCAATCCTTATTATAAGGAGCTTGATAACTAGTTTGTAGATATTAAAAAAATTATTTATTTGTAACAAATGTATATTGATTTTTTTAAAATACTCTTTTTAATCATGTATGTTATAGCCAAACCTTCATGAAAACCTCTTATTGTATGCAATCAATGAGGATATTTTAGGGAACAATTATGAATTTGAGAAGCAAAATGAATTGAGAATCAAAGTGAACCCCTTGTTTAATTACTATATTTAGGACCAAAGGTAGTAAATATAATGTATATACACAATCACACATCAATCAAATGGTCATGTCTTGTGTGATTGTATATTACAATGACTATAGCTGCAGAAATTATGATGAATTATTGGATATATTTTACCAATATTTTAAACTAACTCAAGTCAAATGGTTGAACAAGGGTACATTAAGACTGTACAGTAGTCTAAATTTTAGCACCACCAAAAGAATTTGTAGTTCTGAATCCATCAAGCATTCTTTCACAATATAACCCGAATCCCCAAAACTGGCAGTAGAAGACTGGATTGATCCTTTTAGTTATTTATTCTCAGTAGTTGATAAACCTTAGATTAAGTGTACAGTGGCCATTATATATGCTTTGGTTGTTTGTTATGTTCTATTCAACTAGGCCTCAGTAAAAAATTAAAATTAAAGATTTTATATGCCCTGGTTGTTTGTTAAGTTACATTCAACTAGGATCTTCCCTTACTTGTTCTCCAGTTTGAACATCAAATGGATTCTGATGATTAAATTGAAGATCCCTGAACTCATTGATGCAAAGTCCCTGAAAGACCCTGAAAGCAAGCACAACGAAATTTGGTATTCATCAGTGTGATAATGTTAAAGAGAAAATAACCTTCAACTTTGAAGAATTTTAACCTGAGAATGGTTATTAACTCCTTTTGCATAGTCACAAATATGAATTCTGCTTACCATCTAATGAGAGAAACACGTGGAATCCAGTTGAAGATGATTGGAGTATTCTCAGGATTGATATAGTAGCCTCCAAATACAACAAAAACTGTCATAAGAGAGGGACCCACTACCATTGCTGAATCGGTGGTTGGAGCCATTGCCCCTATAGTAAGTCCCATTGCGGATGCAGCAAAAGATTCTATAGTGATAATACCACAGAATTTGCCAAACCTATAATGTCAAATTCTTAGTCAGTTGTGTATGAGCTGGAAGGAATAAACTGGAATAATGCAGCCAAGAGGCAGAGAGAGGGGTGGAAAGAGAGTAGGAAGACAACAATAATTTTCTGTCCACTGCAGGGACTGTCAATCAGAATCTAGCAAGAGTTCTATAATGAAGTTTGCTAATGAGTACTCCCTCTGGTCATTTTTATAAGGAACAATATATTTCATAGGGGTGGTCCTAAATATAATGAACAAATCATTTTTGTCAGAAATTTTAAACCAATCTTTCTATCTTTATTCCCATTAAACATATGCCACATGTTATCTCTCTACAATAAATATTAACATTTTGAACCGTGTGGTTTTGGTAGTTCTTCCTTATAAAAAGAACGGAAGGGACTACACCCCTCAACCATATCATGTTTCCATATTGTGAAGAAAATTTGATAAATTGATTTAACCCTTTCTCCATGGAATATCAGGAAAGTCATTTAGCTCTTTGGAAATTATTGCAGTTCCCATAAGATGTCAACATTTTTTTCATTGGTCAATTAATTAATCAAATTTAATTTTTTTAAAATATAAAAAACACGTGGGATGATGGCTTATGTTTGACCCGCATAAAAAAGGTCTCCAATTTTTCTAAACCAACTTACCAATTTTTGACGGGTTGGTAGGTTAAGCCTTTATTAACACCCCTAGAATTAACTTATTTTTATCACATTTAGTCGCATTCCCTCATGGTTAAGAAGAGTGAAGCAAACTGCAATCTTCATCCACAAGATATAAAGAAAAAGAAAAAGTAGCAACAGATTGCATAGGGAAGCTTTCCTATAATAGAGTTCAAGTTAGGAAATTGACCTCAGCAAAGTAGGATGAAGACGTGCCATGGGGTACAAAATAGCACTAAACGTTAATGGAAATACTGCTCCAATGGGAATCTCAGTCAACAGTTTTGAAAGAAGATAAGGACCCAAGTCATATAAGCCCTTAGTACGTTCTCTATCTACAATTGCACGTTCCTTTGGAAACACCCCTAGAGTCTTTGTGAGAGCTGCCGTAGCTGTGCTTATTGCTGCAACCTGTATTAGTACGAAATGCAATTTAGAATTCTTTCAGACTTAGAATTTTCATAGGCGTCTAAACGAAGATCAGATTTTGCTATATTGTGTTCTGTTCTGCATGAGATATTATTTAGGAATATTTCAGAGTTTCTGAACTTCTGCAATGTGAAAAGAATGAAGAACTTCCCAAACCTGAAGCAATCCCATTCTGTCTTGTATTGAAGTCTGAGATATTCCCATGTTCCAAAACACAGACCCTAGTGTAATTGCTGATGTAAATGATATTTTTGCCCAAACTTGGTTTGTTGGTCCATCACGGAAAACCTACTCAAGCATTAGGATTATTTATTAAATGTTACAATCTGGATAATATAAGTAGAAATAGGGGAAAGGGAAGAAAGAGAAGAGAGGGAGAGTGAGAGGAACTCTAGAACTAGAATATGTCATTCTAGAGATTCTATGAATAGAGAGTTAGAAGAGGAGAGGGAAGAGGAGAAGAGGGAAGAGAGAAGAAGAAAAGGAAGAGTAGAGGGATGGGAGAAGAAGGCAGAGACTAAAACCAAAATAAAATTATCAGAATTGCAACTTCATTCATCCATCCATCTCCTTGACAAAAAATTCACAATACGATATTTATAATTTAGACAAGTATAACTGAAATTAATTTTCAATCCCTATTCCCTAAGCACATAGAACTGCTAATAACTTCCCATGAACCAACTTAACTTATGTTGATAAGATAGAAAATAACTTATCCATACATTACGCTTTATGCATTCTTTTCCTCCTAGAGTACACGTGAAACTGTCATTAGACTCCATCATTAAATTAAACGAGGGAAGAGTTTTATTATGCTTTGGTAAAAGAACTGATCATTCGCGTGCAACTTGTTAATCTTTATCCCATGGACAAGGCTGAAAAAAACGAAGAAATAAAGTCATCTTGTTTAAGCTGTTTGTACAACGGGGAATAACAATATACAAGATGCAAAAAGGATAACCAAAGCAATACCATTTTTTCTTTCAAGTGTGGATCCTACCATGAAGATATGCAATTAGACAAATGAACACGCAATGTAATCATTATAGGCCATGATTCCTATGTTTATGATGTAGAAACGTAATAGGGAAACAAAGAGAAGGGTAGAGGAAGAGAGTCAGGAGACAGGAGCAGAGAGGAACAGAAAAGGGGTCAAGGATCGAGAGATCAAGAGGAGAGCAATAGAGACACACGAGGTACTGAACAGTGCGATGTATATTTTATCACTCACAAGCTGTATAATACAAATGGGATAGGGCCCTATTTATAGATTATAAGTTTAACTAACTGAGATCAAACTTAAACTAAAACTACTTTTCACATTTATTTATGATTATACAATAGGATTTTGTTTTGATTTATGAAAATTCTGGTGGTGCAATTTAAGAAGCATGCCTACGAATGATCTGTGTTCACAAAAAATGAAAGAAAGGCAGACCTGCATCCATGCTCGCTTGAGGAGCAACAAGAATTGTTTCCACCAACTTCCTTTATCCTTAGCTACAGTTCTTTTACTGATTTTCTTTCCACCTTTGGAGAGCTCATCTCTTGTAATTGGAGTTGCATAAATTATTGTAGGTAGTCTTTGTGAGAATGAATCTACTAGACCATCAACTCTTTTTTGGGAGGAATGGACACTCTCAGGAGAACTATAGTCAATGGATACAAGATCAGCTAAAAATTCAGCAGGATTCACATGAGCAGGGCAGTGGTACCTGTAACTTCAAGTCATAAACAACTATTGACCACTAACATAGCCTTAAAATTTAAGGTGAACAAATTATTATCTCCATCTACTAATTCTTTCTCGCATTTTTTTTAGACACTAACAATGAGCAAATGATATGATGGCTTTGAATGGACAAAATTTTTTTATTGTGTAACTTTTATAATCATAATTCACAACGTGAAAAGCAAGTTCATCCACTAGTTATCTTTATTGAAAACAGAGAAATAAGCACCAAATGTGTATAAATTGCACACAAGCACATATTTAAGTCGAAGACATTATGAGAGAGATCTTTCTTGTGGGGTTAAGAACCGTATCTATTCTAATTAGGCTAGTTAGCATTAAGACCAATAATGAATGCTCTTCAAACTTAAGAGAATTGAGGTAAAAATATCATTCACAGCTCATAATACTAGCTTGTTGCTTCGGTGGATTCTTTGGTGATCACTTTGAAACTCCATCGATTTGTTAACTAGGAAAACTACAGGTGTATGATGTTACTCCAGGAAGCAGGATTATCACAAATATTACTATCTGACTTGAACAAAGAATTTGAAGAGGGGTTAATATCATTTTTGGTCCTCCAAGTTTACATGAATTTTGGTTTTGATCTATCAAATTAAACCTATGGTTTTGATCCTTATAGTTTTATAAAAACTTAGATGTTTAGCGACATTAATTAACACAGTTAAATATAGGGAATAAAACCAAAATTCGTTAAAAGTATAGGGACTAAAAACCAAAATTAGTAAAAAATATAGGGACAAAAAATTTTGATTTTGGTCCTTATAATTTTATCAATTTTTGGTTTTAGTTCTTACACTTAATGACAATAATTAACATTCTTAAACATCCTAGTCCTTGTGAAACTATAGGAACCAAAACCATAAATTTAAAACTTGAGAGACAAAAACCAAAATTCATGCAAGCTTGAGGAATCAAAAATTATATTACCATTTGAAAACATTTTAAAAGTATGCTCCCCTGATGGCAAAAAACATGATTAACTATAAAGAGATCAATTTCCGTGATGGCACAATATATAGAAAGTTTAGCTGATTACCCAAATTTTGAGAAGTAAGTCAATATTTCTTTAGCAGGACCAGCATAAATAAGTGAACCCTCCGTTAGCAAGACAATGTCGTCCAGTTTGCTATACACTGAACCTCTTGGCTGACGAATAGAACAAATGACAGTATGACCATCATACGCCAGGCCTTGAAGAATCTCCATGACTCTCTCAGCTTGGAAGGTATCAAGTCCTGAAATCACCAACGAACAAGTATTTTAAAAAGGTTAGAGAAATTCCAAAATCAATGATATGCTTTTATCCATGTAATAACTACAAATATCTAATTTGTCAAAGGCGGCAATTATGTATGTAGATGATCTTAGTCATTTTACCATATGCTTGATATCTATCCATAGCTGTATGAATTAAGTATATGCTACTAGTTGGACAGAGAAAAATGTGCATGCTATTAAGAAGGTAAAAGTGATAGCTTTAACAAACTAATTAACATAGCCTGCCTTAATGTTCACTTGCCGATTATTCATGTTTTGAAAAAAACAGAGGTAGGTTCAGCATATCAAGAAATGCATAATCATAATAGAAGCATCAGAGTTGATTTGCGATGGACCAATTAAACTGGAATATACTTTTAGGTTGAGTATAACACAAACAAACTAATTTACAATTCTGAACCTCTAAGAGATACTCTTATTTAATTACATCATTATGAAGAGTTAAAAAAGAAAAGAAAATGTTGCCAAGGAAGGTATAGTGAAATGAAATTTATATCTAGTAGCCATCTGACTTTTTTTGCCAACAGTACCTATCTGACTCTGGTATTACATCCTTTAATTATTTTTCCTTCCTTTTCACTTTCCTCAGTGTATATTAAAATGTAGTTACTGCTATTCATATAATCCTTCAGATATTATATATTTTTTGTGTTAATTATTGATTTAGGCTTTATTCTCACAAAGTGCTACCTGACTAAATCAACTACAGTATTGACTCATTCGCTGATTTAATGGATCCAGTCAACAATTCAAAGTCTCTAACCAAGGTTATGTCTGCATCCATGTTAAGCTCATCCGGCATTTATCGATGCCAAATATCAGGATAGCTTTACAAGACTTAAAAAGCTTCCCTTGCTATGCCACCCAACCATCCAAGTTAATTCTCGTGAAATGTGGTTTTGAATCAAGATTGGAGATGTTCATGTGTGTATTTGGGAAATCCGTTGGGAGAAAAGAGTTTATGGATTCCGAGATATTTTACGGATTCCGAAATACTTTTACGGATTTCAAGATGCTTTTTATGGATTTCGAGATGCCTTTTGTTTTGGCTTGCGTGCCCATTGAGAGGAAGTGACTCCCAAACAAGCACCATGTAAATCTTGATTAAGCATCAAGTTATTCAATAAGACACTGAAAATTTATTGTGAGGTTATCCATATTTGAGAAGGCTGAGACATGAAAGACAAAACAGAATAGTAGCATAAGGAATTTCTAATACCAAAAATATCAAACCAGTAAATAGTCAGAGTACATGAATCTAAAGCTGCATATTTGAATCTCATACTTCTTTTGTTCCCAACCCCTACCCCAAAAAAAAAAAAACAAAAGAAGAAAGAAAGTCATTGGGTTTAAGGTGAGTTATATTATTATACTAAAAATGTGAGGAAGACATAACACATGCAAGGGTCGGATCCATTTAAAGAATACTTCAAAAAGGTATGCTTACCGGTGGTGGGTTCATCAGCAAATATAACAGATGGGCATGCAATCAGCTCACAAGCTAGACTTAGGCATTTCTTTTCGCCACCATCAATTCCACGAACTTTAGTGTCAGCACAAACGACCTATTGAAGGAAGAGATCCAAGTTTACCAGTAGTTAATATCAGTAACATAAGGAAAATCACAATAATTTAGATGACAAATGCAAATACGTAGTGAAAGCTCTAGTGCTAGTTCTAATTTTTAGATGTAGACATAAATTATGCCTAATACCAAAGACAAAGTACAGAGAAAATAAATAATTAGAGCCAGTACAGAGAAAATAAATGATTAGAGTGAAGCAGAACAGAAAAGAGAAGGATTCAATTCATTCTTTTAAACCAATACGGAAGAGTTTAAAGGGGAACCCACTTGAAATTTTCCACCCTTTCAAATTACTAAATAAGAAAGCATCTCACCAGGCCTAGCTTGAAGAGAAGATTATCCACATATCCATCTCTCTCTTCAGCAGAAATGCCAGGAAGCTGTAGTTCTAAAGCAAGAGACAATGTTTCCCGCACCGTGAGCTGAGAGAAACATAGATCTTCCTGCCTTACGTAAGCAAGCCTACAGAACCAAATAGCACACCAATTTATCTCTCCGGTAAGATGAAAAGAAAATAGGGGTTAAAATGAAAAAATATCCATCAATCTTCAAAAGTGCATACGAAACTGTATCTTTTTTTAGTGTAAAAATATACATTTAAAATTGGAACAAAAATATCATGACAGTTAAAATATAAATTAACACTATTACATATGGATAGGCAAAAATCACATGCACCCATTAGGTTACATTTAATGGTTCTGAATATTTTTGTTTCATTTTAAATGTTTGTTGGTATTTTTATACGTCCAAAGAGTATATGGTGGGAGTTGGTAATACATGAGTCCAACCCGAAAAAAATAGAAGGTTGGGTTGAAAAAATTTGGCACCATTTCGAAAGCTTTTCTTTCCTTCTTTTTGATTTTTAAATAAAAAATTTCAAACTTATTAATTAAAGGCAAAAAGGATGAGAAATTCTAAACTTTGCCTCCTCTTTTCAATTCAAGAACATTGAATTTTGTATTTTTATAATTTAAGCTTTTTAAAAAAATATTTTAGATTCAAATCACATTTTTTTGTTGAAAAGAAAAATATAAAAATAATTAAAATGTGGCGGGTTGGCCAAATTTCAGCGCATCAGCAAATGAGTCTTTTTAGCCTGACGCATCAGGCTGCCAACCCACGGCAGACCATCCCCTGAACAAGGGCTAATCCATATTACTAACTCCATTGGTGGACGCTCTTCTAATAAAAGTGTATGACCATTTTTTCATGTTAATCCAAAAAAATACTCAGAAAGTTGCATTATAAGTGAAAATCGCTTGCAAGTTAAAGCATACTTATAAGTTTTGTTGGAACATGGCTTGCCATTGAACTCCAAAAGGCCTGACAAGTGCAGCTGAGCCGATGCCGCTAGCTGGCCTGCGAGAACATCAAGCAACATAGTTTTTCCTGAGCCTGAAGGCCCCATTATAGCTAAAAGCCTTCCAGGTTGCGCTTCTCCGCTCACATTTTTAAGCAAAAATTTCACCTGTTTCAATTACACCAGCAAATATTTCTCATTCTTCCGAAAGACAACATAAGATGAGAACCCCCATGACGCCGTTAATTTATCTGTCCACAACTTCCTCTTATGGTTAAGATGTAAAATTATATGGTTAAACTGTTAACATAAAATTTCCAATTACTGCTATATTTCTTATTGAACAGTTTACATAGCTGCTTTGCTAATCCAACAGTAACGAAAACCAAGTAAAGCTATGTGTAAAGTTAAAGTTCGCAGTAAAACAGAAATCCGAAGTCACAATTTACGTCTTAGCAATTCTTAGCAACAGAACAGGACTCCAACAAGCCCGGACGATACTGGAAAACGATGAACTGTCTATGAAAACGAATAAAACTTACAGGCTCGGAGGATTTACGGGAAATGGAACACGTGATATTGCTCCAACGAATGGTGACAGGAGGAACTTTTCCACTGACCGGAGCTTTAACACCGTCAGCATCCTTGTCCTCCTTATCACGGGGGTCGTCACCCTCATTTTCCGGCAACAGTCCAGCGGGAGCAGGAAGAGTGAAGAGGCGGAGGAGGAGAGTAACGGCCGCAGCAGCGATGACGTGGCCCAGACCGTTGCCTCCGAACATTATTTGGCGCAACCTTTTTTCCCGCCAAAAGCAGTCTGTATCTTCTACGGCTTCTGCTTCGTCCCTGACTGGCTAAGCTCTCGCTGCAGACTGTGGAGTTAAGAAGTCGATAGCGCAAACCGTTAGCAATAGAACAGTTATCTGAAGAGGGAACAAAAGACGTCGTTGCTTAAGTGTAGCCGTTTTCTGATATTTTCTTCTCTTTCACCAAACTGAGCGACACGTGTCCACCTGCAGATAAGATAATTTGAGGTAACACAAGCACACCTTTTTATTTTAAAATTAATACCATTATCATCAATTCAATAAATCAATATTCAATTCATTCAAAAAAAAATCCATATGCATAAAAACTAAAATGTCTGGTAATGATGAAACTTTCGAGCATATTTTTATCTCATTTCGGGCAAATTTGATTTGGCTGTTTCTCAATCAGATTTCAAAAACATTTTTTTTCCTAACTTTTCAATTGGTTGAAGTTAACATTTCATGCTAGCTCTTCACTCGGATGACTTTCACAATGTTATCCAAGGAATGAGTATCAATCTTAATGTCCTCTTTTGTAAGACACATACCGTTCGGTTAATATCATTTTTATCCCCCAACTTTGCATGAATCTTGATTTTAGTCCATCAAGTTTTAAACTCATGATTTTAATCCCTATAGTTTTATAAAGACCTAAATGTTTACCAACGTTAATTATCACTATTAAATATAAGGATCAAGACATTCTGGTTTTGCTCCCTATACTTTTGATTAAATTTTGTTTTAATTCTTACATTTAAGGGTGATAATTAACGCTGTTAAACATGTAAATCCTTGTGAAACTATAAAGATTAAAATCATGTGTTTGAAACTTGATGGATTAAAAAATGATATGTACTCAATAATGTTATTCATAACATTAACGTTTAGTATCCTCATGTTATTAGAGAAATCATTGGCATTTTCACTTTTTCGTCTATGGCTTTCACTAATGCAAGGAAGGAGGCAATGCTTACTCCACCCAAACCAAGTGCTCCACTAACGATTGCCTCTTTGAAGAAAGATCGGTCCATATTGATCCAAAAGAGCCAAGTTCGGAGGGGAAAAACAATGTCATATCATATCATGTGTTGTTCAGGACATAGGTATTGCGTGTTTGCTGCACAAAATTAGGAGAGCTTAGCTTACTCTTTCTAGTTATTTTTCTTATGCACTTGTTTGTGTGCTTCTTTTTATTGGATCATTTGTAGGAAGAGTCTACACGACACTGCCCAGATTCCTTGAAAATCATTTGAATCAACAAGACGATGAGCTTCAATCTGTCATACATTATATCATTCTGTCATTTGGCAAGACTTGCGAATGATGTTGTCAAACGTTTCTACCATTTCCTCTTCTTCAAACCCCCCTTGTTATTCCATTCTGACTACTTATTCTTGTCTATATGATGAAGGGACTATGTAAACTTATCCTCTCCTAATATCATTTGTATATATCTTTTTTTTTTGCTAAAGCACATGATGCATCTCCCCCATTGAAGTTAAACTTATTTGAGACACCGTCTGATATTAGATATGGGCATATGTTCGAATGGGGATTCAAAATTTGATTCGCCATGTTGTAAGATATTAGTCACTTATGTTATACTCAATCATGTAGGCTTTTTTGTATATATATAATTATGGAGTTAAATGCCAATTTGGAAGCCTCAAAATAATCATTTTGACATATTAACCTTGATTTTGCAAAAAATAATCCAAACATCATCTAAAAGGGAGAAGAATAGTGGAGCAACTCTTCCAAGTGAGTTTTGATGTTGATGATGTAAACGGAGGCTAACTTTCCCGTTTATTGAGTGAGACAATTGCTACATTTTTATTATAGTAGGGGTAAAATTGCACCACTAAATATTTTAGGATGCTAGATCCATTTCTAAAATTGTTTTGAGGTGTTGAATAGATCTAAATTCTTTCGTTTAATGTATGGCCAAAAAATGGTATTGAACCAAACGGAGTAAGACCCAGAAAAAAGGTCCAAAAGCAAAGAAAGGCCAATAAGAATTCTAACATATTAAAACATGGAAGTGGCAAGTGGAACTTTTAGAGACGGTCTAGCCCTCATGCACCTAAAATCTCAGGATAGATTAGTTAGATCCAGAAATATAACAATAAATCCCTAGATTCTAGGGGAGGTAATTATGCACGATCCGGAGGAAAATCAACTATATAGTCAAATTAAGTACCTGGACATGGAATCGTAAAGAACTACTCTCGAACTTACGCACACTCTGAATTTCCTTGATTTCATTGTACTCACCCACATTTGCCAATACAATCACTTCAATATTTGCTCACTACATCCTCGGGAACTTCCTTTTATTTTTCTATTGTTGGTGATCCGAATTTATTTTTCAATTATTGCTTTATGAAAATTTGCTCAAAATTTTGGCACCATCTATGGGAACCCAACAAGAGCCTTTTAAAAAAAATGCTAGTGCATTTAACATGAGATTCTAAAGCTATAGTCCTTTGCATAGTTTCTTGCATTTCTTTGTTTTCAACCATGAGATGAAAATCAACTAGCACGACTAATTGGTCCTCAACCCCTGAGGTGAATTTGATAGAACTAGCTGAATGGTGAAAAATCAAGCAACCCCACTCACTAAAAAACTAGGGAGAGCACGGAACCCGTAACCAGCACAGCCCGCCCGGACCTGCGAAAAATTCCCCGGATTGGGCCCGCCTAATGGTGGCTCGTTACGGGTATGCCACCGGGCTGCCCATAGCCCGCCCGTATATGTTTTTTTCTGCAACCCTTCGTCCTTCCTCCTTCGACAGTCGACACAAGCCCAACCCAAAATCCCTCCCATTTCCTTCGTGTCTTCGTGAGCCTCACAGCGTGCCCGTGCCATTTCCCATTTCGTTTGCGTGAAGCCGTGATTGACTTCCTGTGCCGAAGAAGTGTGCCCTAAATCCCTAATTGCTCCCCTCCCAGCTCGGCACTCGATAGCTCCAGCTAAGAGTTCTCTCTCAGTCTCAGACTTTGTTTGCGTGACGTCTTTACGATTGCGAGCTCAGCTTCGTTGCGATCTCATCTCAGACCGAGTGCATGTGCTCAGCATCTTTGTTCACCTTCGTTTGCGTGATTGCGTCTTTGTGGCTAGACTTCGTTTGCGAGGATGCGAGCTCAGGTAATCTTCGTTTGCGTCTTTGCTAGTTGGCTGGACTTCGTTATTCTATTTCTCTTATTCAGTTATTCCTTCAAATTTTCTTTATCATATTTTTCCGTTTATGCTTACTTCTCTCATATACGAGAAAATGGTGCCTATCAATTCCTAAAATATCAATATGGTGTTTCTTCGATTACTAAATCCGTCATCACTTTGGTACGGAGTGATTTTCGTGATGGCTTTCATGTTCTTTCAAACGAACATTCACTGTGGCTTTTCCCTTGTTCCTCTCGTTTTGGCTTGGCTTTGTAGATTGTTGTGTCTCGTGGAGGGGTTCGTTTGTTTCAGAAGGATTTTGGCTGCTCGCTTCTGTTGTCTTTTTGTTTTTGACGTGTTCGGAAAACATTCACATTTTTTTTGGGGGACGTATGGTTGACGAGTCTGGGATTAGATAACTATCAGTTAAAACATTTGCTGCAATAAGTGCTATGTACTCGTAAGACATTAAATTTGTTTATCTAGCCACATAATTGACAATTTTGTTAGAGAAATCAATAAAAGTTCACGTATGCTGAGACGCATATCAATTCATGTTTATTTCTTTAACATGTTCACTAGCAATGCGTCTGAGGTGATTTCTCTTATTATTTATGGATGTATTCTGCGAAATTCCGGTGTCATAATCAAGGTGTCCGCGTCAGATTCTCTCATGTGATACTGATGCTTGAATAGAGAATTAAATATTTTAATATTGATAAGCATTTTTTAAGGCACTCTTTCAATTTGTTGGGGTTTTGTAAGGCACTTTCTTTCTGTCTGTGCATGATTTGATCCTCATCTATGACAGGTTGAAGATTATATGCAATCTACAGCTAATGGAGGGGGTACTGCCTCATCCTTGCCAAGTAGTGAGAATGAAATTCAAACAACTAATGAGGGAGAGGGATAAGCAGCAACAACACAACCTACTAGGAAGAAAAGGAGGCAGACATCTGATGCTTAGAACCATTTCAAAAAGCTGCCACTATCGGAAACAAAAGGTAAACATAGGGTAAAGTGCAATTATTGTGGTAGAGATTATGCTAGTCATCCTACTAATA
>JANTPZ010004045.1:0-14344 GCA_025593235.1 Vachellia pachyceras
GATAGCGCTGACGTCTATACGGACCGAGATATCCCCTCGGTGTTGGATAGCCAGCATCAACTAAATAATATTTCCCTAAGTTAACAATAATGCATTGTGAGATGTGGTAAACTAATCCAAACATACAATGAACACCAAAAATGTTAATTTAAATTGCGGAAAGTGATACCTGGAGGTGGATGTGGGAAATTCATATTAGAAGTTGTGATTGCGGTGTTAAAAATCCGAGCATCATGGGCAGTGCCTTCCCACCCAGCTAAGACGAAGGTAAAACACAAATCCCAATCACAAACAGCCATAACATTCTGTGTCAGATACCCCTTTCTCCCGATATATTTATCTTTCTTTTTCGTAATGACTATACATGGTATGTGCGTCCCATCAATTGCCCCTATTGCGTCTTTAAAAAATGGTCAATACCATTGATCATTCCTTATGTTTGGATCATACTGGGAGAACGTTGCATCACGTGGTTTAATAATTTCACCGGCCAGACTAATGCATGCTTGCAATACCTTATGAAAATGTCTGCTCACGGTTTCCCCTGAATGTTGGAACCTCTCCTGCACCGTCCTGTTACGGTGTCCATGGCTAACAATGAGCAAAAACAAGGCAATCATTTCTTCAATATCCATGCACCGTGAATGGCGTAAACCATGTTCGCTCAATTTATAGCATAGACGGTTGAATATATCCTTCTCCATTCGAAACAATTCATGAAACCGTGTTGGATTACCTTCCATCACTTCTTGTACCCACAAATGACCGGTAAGGTTACTCGTTCTTTTTGGTTCTTTACACACGTAGGGCATCATGTATTGAGCTGTTAATATGCAGACCTGCTCATCTTCCGTGACCTCCTGCTCCAGAATTTCCACCAAGTCAGAGTCACTTAATTCATCGACGTCATCGTCTACCTCATTACACGTCGAATCTGGCATCGATTCATCATCCGAATTAGCCATATCTTTTTTCCGCTGTGACATTTTGAAAAAAAAATTAATCAAAAACATGGACATAGTTAAACACAAGAGAAATAAACTCACAGTACATCACATAACATCATAACAAATGCCACAATTTGCATTCAAGCGTTTATGCATTGTACTTCACTATCATTTAATATAAGGGTTTGGATTATCAGCAGTATATTTCAGAAAATGTACTACCGAATCCCTTTTGTTCACTAGACATGCAGCAAAAACTTCCCTAAAGCTTTTCGACGACAACAGATGTAAACAGCATGATAATAAGTCAGGATCTGATGTAATTTCCTCTATCTCAAACAGTTCAATAGAAAGGTCAGTTGCTGATGGAATCCCATTTCCCTTCAATGCTTTCTCTGTCAACCGCTTCAAACATTTCACCTTTTTCGATGAATTAACAACCACCTAACTCATAGCAGATGCCATTTTTTGTGCGGCAGGAGCTTTCTTCTTTCCTTTTCCAACACACCTGTCGCTCCTTTTCCTCTTACTGTGAGTTCCAGAACCACTCCGAGTACTGGTTCTCGACGATTGACTGTTCTGTCGGATGGTCATTCCCGCGAGTTCAGTTGAAACTCCTACGGAACGTTGACCAAAGGAGGCATCTTGACTATCACCTGACCCTTCTGTGGTGTCATCCTCGTCAACCTCATCAACATTCATGTCGGGTCGATGGCAATCCTCGTCGTCGTATTGCTGTGTTGGGGGCTGTGACGCAGATGGGGCAAACATGTCAGCTCCTGATGCCGTGATGTCCTTATAGAGTATCCGCATTTCACTGGCAAACCTAAAACCTCGATATCTAAACTTTTCGTACTGTGGCTTATCCTGCGTACAAACCATAAACTCGTTAGCCTGTAAAATAAAAAATAGAAAGATGATATATAAGTTCAAGTGCACATGGCTAAACCTGCAATTTGCTCTCCCACCAATCATCTGGGGCTGAAATCGTATTTGTGATGGGATCAAAACCTAAACCTGTTTCTTTAGATATAAGGTCATCCCAAGTCCTCCAATCTCTCTTTATGTTATCCATCCTATTTTTTAATTGTTGCATGTCATAATCTCTCCTTGATCTCTGGTTAAACTCTTGCACAATTTCTTCCCAAGCTTTTTTGGAGAAGGCTGCGCCTTTACGTCGCTTTTTATAGTGCTGCTCAAGGCAGGCGTTAAGAAACAGCTGTGTCGTGCGGTCATCCCACATCGCTTTGACCTTTTCTTTACCTTTACCCTTACCTTTTTTGTAACTCATTCTTCTAGATGTAGCGCAATAAGGCAAAACGAACATAATTAAATTTACCAAATGATAACAAAAAATGAAAACGATAAACAGGACATGTCGTAATTTTAAAATAATTACAAGTGTATCAAGTTCATAAAATCATGAATACACTAACATAATAATCGTCTACTTTTGTGAAATCATTATTAAAATCGTTATTCTTAACACAAAATATTATGACAATAATTTTAATAATTAATACTGTATAACAAAAACATTTTTTTGAAATTAAATATGGAGATTCCAAATTTTGTTAAATAACAGTAAAATGAAATTTGATTAAGACATCATTTGTACATATTTTTTTCTTTTATATTTTGTTGTCATTGGAATTAACAGGTTCAACGAAATGAAAAGATTAAGAAGCCTCCAATTTATTCCCAAAAAATTGTTGTTTCAACAACTAGTGGTTGAAGAACGCTGATGCATTTAAAAATTACGTGGTCGAGCCTTATGGAAAGAAAAGTGCAGCTCGTTTTCCCCCCTCATGCAGCAGAAGCAAATGGATTTTGTATCAAAACAAACCAGCAGCAAATGGGATGCCTTCAGTTTTTCAGAAATGGATGATTGCAGCAACCCAACTGGAAAATTAAATCAACTAATCCCACATGCAATAATCGAAAGCCAACGCGAGGAGTTTACAATCATGCCTGAACAAAAGCCCTATTGTTCCAAAATGAACCAAAAGAGTGGAACAGAGCAAGCCACGAAAATGAAACAGGGGAATTGCAACCACATTTGCAAGAGATCCACACAAAAAAACTCAACAAAATCACTATGTGTGCAGAACAATCCCACGTATGTTTCTCAGCTTTCAAAAAAAATTGAAAAACAGTGCTGAAATTGGTGAGGACCTTGCGAAAACCGTGTGTATGAAAACTGTGCTGAAAGCTCCGAGGCTCACCTGACTGGGGACGAAGATCGAAGGCAGTTGACGAGCTTCGCTACTTCTTGTCAGAGGCAAAGGGAAGCTGAAGCACGATAAGCCACAGCAAAACGAGACTTCGTATGTTGGAGATCTAAGCTGCAAAGGAGGTTGAAACTCAGTGGAGAACGAAGGTGCGATGCAGATGAGGCTAAAGGCGCGAGCTGCAGCTGGGGTTAGAAACGCATAGGAGATTAAAGGAGTACCAAACGCAGCTGGAAATAGGGTAAGAAGAGAAGCAAACCCAGAGATCCCGTGTGCTATAGAGCTGCGTTGCTGAGGATGTTCCTCTCTCGAGCGTCGGAAAGCGATTTTTGAACGCTGCCAGCTGAGAGCGTCGCCAGGGAGGAGGGATTTCAAACCAGCCACGAAGATGCTCTGTCTTGAACTGGGAGGATGAAGGCGAGCTGGGGAATTAATGCAAGCTGGGGAGCAGGTGTACGCGTGAAGCCGAGAGACCGGATGAGACATTTCACTGAGCAGATTCCTCACGCTAACACTCGGACAGGACATAAGGCTGAGGGAGCTCGTGATTCTTCTCCTTCTTTGCCAGCGTGCTGTTGGGCGAAACGGCCGTTGCGCAAATGGGCTTCCAAACACGAAGTCTGTTTTCGTGGGCCTCGAAAATGGCTTTTTGGACGCCAACGGGCTCTCCAAACAAAGCCATTAGTCGCAAAAACAAAAGGCAATCCCCAATGCAATACCTGTAGTCCTGTACCACCCTCCGAATCTCCTATACTTGTACATTACAGTATTACACACATGCATTAAACTCATTGTTTAGAAGTATTTAGATTTTAAATTTTTCTCTAAATTAGTTTTTACTATTTATGAACTACTATATAATTTGATTATATATTTATAAATAAATAATTTTAATTATGTATTTAGATTCATTAATATATATAATAAAAATCAAATCGTTCTTATAATAGGATATAAAGTATTTATATTTATTATTAAATTATATATTAGTTTATAAATTAGAAAATTAGTTTGAAGAAGAATGATAAATATAAATACTTTAAATAATGTATATAATTTTTTAATCTTTCTAAAAAAGAATCGACTTTTATATTAAGAGTGGAATGTAATATATTTTATAAAAAAGTATAATATATTAATTTTGTAAAATGGAGATCAATTCCGATAGGTAGTCCAAACATGGTTATACCTGTTTGCACTTTGGTCCATGTAAACTAAACCCTATAATTATCCTTTTGTAAAATGTTTTTCATGTTATGAAATATGATTATGACCTCATTTTTAATACTCCCACAAGCCACAAGGGTACTAAATTACGATATCCATTTAATTCAACTCACAGTTAACACTTTTTAAATCTTATTAAAGGATGATGTAATATGTTCAACCTTCTATAAAACCGATTCATTTTATTCTTTAAATTTATAATTACATCGGTCTTGATTAACTTAATATTTTTCTGATTTTATATGTTAAATATAATAAATAATACGTAATTCAAATTATAGGGTGAGTTTATATAAAGCCCTTCATGGTGGAAATGGTGATTGATTCTCCCTTGGCCATTATTCAGAAAGTTGGGCAAATTATATTGTTCTTGGCTTTGGCATTTAACGATTCATCTTTGGTTAAAGATGACCAATGCCTACGTTTTTCATGTTATTCCTTGATCACACTCAATGTTGAAGGATGGCATATTGTCTTGTACAAATAAAAAAGTTTGAACAAACATTTTTGTCAAGGAATCACATGTCATAAGGGTCCTTTATCTAAGAGAATTGTCTGAAGAAACCAATGAGCAACATATCTAAGTGTGTTTGGCAACCTTTTCAAAACCATGGTTTTTGGTTTAAACTATGATTTAAAAACACAGTAGACAAACACTATCAAAATCTAGAATAACTTTTAACCTTTAAAATTATGGTTTTTATGTGAATCATGCAAACATTCTCAAATTCTCTACAATCTATTTTGACAAGAAAATTATGGTTTGGGGATTGAAAATCATGGTTTTTTAGTAGCTATTTTTTAAAAAGAAATCAGAAGCCATTCTCCAAAATTTATAACTTTTGGAGAATGGTTTATAGAGAAAAATTGATAAAAGTGATTTTGGAGAACAAATTTTAGAAATAACTTCTGAAAAGCAAAAAAAAGGGCTTCCGAAAAGACATGGTTTTCAACCCGCAAACCATGATTTTGTCTTCAAAATAGATTGTGTAAAAAAAACCAAGTGTCTAGGAGTCTCATTATTTTGGATCTATAAATTTAGCATTAATGAAGTTTACTTCAAGCTTCCTGTTACAATCGTGTTATTGGTGCTTAGTAGTATGTCATCATTTTAAAGTAGATGTAGGAAAATAGATTGGGTAGTAGGCTCAAGTTGGCTAAATGCCAACCCGTTGAAGGGGCGGCTTTGCCCGTTTAACCCTTTTTTTAAAATAATAATAAATAATATATTTCTTTTACCTTTTTTATTTTAATATTTTTTATAAAAAAGGGTAACATTAAATTCTTTTTTATGATAAACAACACCTAATAGATTTAGAAGTAATATAAACTATTTTATTATTCATGTCATTTTTCTATAATATTATATTTAAAATTATAATAAAATATTAATACTTATACTATTAAATTGTAAAAAGATGTAATGAAATAATGTAACTTTTTGAGTCAAAATAAATAATATTGCATGATAAAAAAATTTAATTATATTTTAAATATTTTTTTCAAATTGTTTTCTATGAGTCAACCCGTGAACTGAGGTGGGCTGCCCCTTTACAGCCCTATTAAAAGGCATTTGAATTGCTTTGTAGTTTTTCTCCAATCAGTGTTAAGATTATTACTTTGCCTTCTTTTCTTATGCATTTTAGATTACGTAATGTTATTTTAACCTTATCTAATTTTTAGAACTCGCATTTACTTAATATCATCTTGTCTTGAATAAAAAATAATAATTTTTGGTTTTATATTATCAAATATCATTTTTCTTAGTATATTGAAATGGGAAGGTAAGAGGGTAAAAGGCCGTCTTCTCTTCATTTTATAAAAATGTTATTGTTGGTTTTTGAAATATAATTAACAAATTAATAAACTTTTTACAATTCAAAAATAAGAAATAATTGTGAGTTGTAATAGTCATATAATGAAGTTTAAATGCACAAAAATCAATTCCACGTAACTCCTAACCTTTAAAAGCATAAATTAAAAACCCTAATGTTTTATGTTTTTTCTCTCAACTTCTCTGTGTTTGGGAACTCCATTAGGAGAATGGAGTTTACAGATTCCGAGGCATTTTGTGGATTTCGAGATGGTTTTACAGATTTCAAGATGGTTTTTATGGATTTCGAGATAATTTTTACAGATTTCAAGATGGTTTTTATCTTGGCAAGCGTGCCCGTTGGGGAAAATGGCTTCCCAAACATGCACATACCTTTAAAATCACCGTTAAGGTGAACGATTTTGTGCTTGTTTGGCAACATCGTTGCCAAAACGGTACACGTAAGTCGAAACAAAATCATCTCGAAATCTGTAAAAACCATCTCGAAATCCATAAAAACCATCTTGAAAACCATAAAACCATCTCGAAATCTATAAAATACCTCGAAATCTGTAAACTCATTTCTCCCAACGGAGTTCCCAAACAAGCACTTTGCCTTTTTTATAATTTGTATTGTATACTAAATAAAAAATAACATTTGATATTTCAGACATAATTTTAATTATTTTTTAAATACTTAAAATATTCAAAAATAATACAAAATCATTAATAAGTATTTAAATTATTTATTTAAATTTATATTTTTAAATAAAAGTATGTAATAAAAATTATAAAAAATACAGGATGTAAAAAAAACCGTAAACTTTAAAATCAATTTTACCCGTAGAGGAGTTGATATACAGAACATAAAATATTATTATCCTTAAATTAAAATTTTAAAGGGTAAGAAGGTCATGTGCAATTGACTCAAACTTAATGGAATTTTAAATATTTTAGCCTATAATGAAATGATTGTATTCAATTTCATAGTTTCACAACGTATATACATATTTTTATTTGAATGCAACATGCCCCTTCCACGTTTTCTTTGGAGGAGGTCCTGGGTTCAACGCTTGTATTGGAGATGAAATGCTGCTCATAGGACTATAAAGATTTACATAAGTATTTTCAACGAATGTCGTCTAAGAAATATTATATGCTTAATGGAACTAATAATGTCAACCTAAGGCATACATTCATTGCTTCTTTTCCAGAAGAACTGCAATTAGAACTTTACAGAGCTATTACTTGTCTTCATAAGATATGATTGATATATCTCCCGGATAAATTTATCAATTAGCTCTAGCTACCCTAGATAAGCTTTGTGAGCAACGGGAATTTTTCAAGGGCATGCTAAAAGGCCAGTCAAATTAGGGCCAACCTGCAAGAAGTCTTAATCTAAAAATCAAATGCAAGGATCACAGAGACTGTTCCTGTTCAAACAACAGGAAATCCCACTTTCAGCGTTATGAGTACTTAAAAGGGTCATATTCCAAAAAAATCCAATAAATATTATGTATGTGGAAGGAAAGGGCAAAACTGTCCAAACAAGTCCAAGAATAATATAAAAATTGTTACAATACCTCTGGTCTGTTTTGATGATCGTAAATGATGAAGATATTTAGGGCTGCACAAAGACTGGGTTTGGTATCAACCCGGAGTCCAGTTTTGAAGATGGATCGGGTTGTTCTCTATGGTCCAGTCCAGCCCAAGCTAGCTTGGGACCAAGAATGGGTTAGACTGGTCCACCAGGTTGGATGAAGGCATAAGCTTAAAAAAAGGGCTTCAGGTCGCAACTTGAGATATACTGAGAGCACAAGTATGAGCATCAAGGGGTTAAAGTCACGACCTATGACCTCTGGATCGATCGGGCTACATGGTCTAATAAGACAATCCAATATCCAGTCCAATCCGGCTACCGTCTAGCTTCTCATAGGTCCATTTTTTGAGATCGGGTTTGGCCTCAAGCGGGACCAAAGACCGGGTTGAGTGGGTAGGTCATCGAGTTTGTGTGCAGCCCTAAAGATATTGAGTCCGTTCTTGAAGAGCATTATGACAAAGACGGAGATACTCAATATATCCTTCCATGTGCAGATGAAGAGGTGAGCTTAGAATTCACTGAATCTGATGAAAACCTGGGTGAGGATATTTACTCCATTGACCAATCCATCCACCCTTGCCCCAAACATCCTTATAATCCTCCCACTTGCCTAGGACCCCTTGGATCAAAACCTGAAGAAAACCTTACCATCCTAAAACCAAATATAAAAGCTCATATGGTTCCAGATAAGTATGCAAAGCCATTGACACATGCTCTTGCAGGACAATAATAAAGCCCCATATACTTCCCCTTAAAGAATGGGTTCCATTTAATCATTACTTTGCTACTACAGATGGAAACTTGTTTAAGATAGAGCTTATCTCCAAAATAAAGATTGGGGTACAATTCTTCCCTGGATGCATTTTGAACATCAAAGTGCTCGGAAATGATTGTTCTATAGGTTTTGATGCCAATTACCATGCTAAGAATCTACATGTCTTCCTAAAGGAATTGATTGGAAAGGTTTCTTCAGTGCATACACTGAACAATTTGCACCTCTACCTTATTGGAGAGGTAAACTGTGAAGTATCATTGAAAAATCACCTCTGGCATATATTCCAAAAGCCGAACAAAAGAAATTTTGTTGTTCCAAATATCTCTATTGACTCGTCATCAAACAACAAAGTTTGAACAAGTTTGGGACAATTCATGAGTGAAATAAATAATCAGTCGGAGCAGCAGTGCACCATTCTTGGAACCAGAATCTCCATCCCAAGGCTCATACCTCCACAATCATTTCCAATTTACCAAGGAATTATAACCAGCCAGAACACTCCATATCACTGTACTCGGGACCAGTGCCCATCTTGCAATCTGCAAAACCCAGGATATGATGAAGACTACTCCAGCTTGTCTTTCCAATTTACAAGTCTTGTTGGTAATTTATCCTCCAGAACTGATATTCACGTGGACGACATACCAGAAAACTTGAGAAGTGTAAGGACATCCCACCATTTTGTTTTGTCTTCATGAATAACATAACAAGTGCCTGTCATATACCTTGAAACTTGTTTTTGGCTAGTGAAATGAGTGGTTGACATGTAGTTGTCATATAATAAATTATCTTGGAACTCGTTTTGTCTTGGCGTGAGATAATTAAGATGCTCTTGTAACACGAGTCAGTGTCTTGCACAAGGAAGAGTAGAGATCATCAACTTGTACAATATCTCTCGTATACTAATTACAAAACTATATCCATAACTTCAACGAAAACTGGGTATTCTAGGCACGATTATTGGGTATCCATTTCTAAACCCAGAAAAAAAACAAGAAGAAGAAGCAAACTTAATACCACCTGATGCATGATTCTGGGAACAACATGGTCACCTTCTGATGCAGAATTTATTCACAGTTTGGTTTCTTATTATGGTATCTAATCCTAACAGCTAGGTATGGAATAGTATACATGGACAAGAAAACCAGCTTCTTTCTATTGCATCTATCCTTTTTCCAAACAGGCACATGATGCTTCGAGTATATTTCAGCTTCTAAGCCGCTAAACCCCAAATTCACACAACTACCATTTTTCCTTATTCTAAATAAAACATTAACTTTACTCGTTAGGAACAAACTGAGTTAATTTTTGAAGTTCCTAAAAAGTATGTGATTGGACTCCCAGGAAAGCAACAGAAAGATCCCAGGGAAACGTTAGTCCAAGCTCAACTTATTTACAAACGGATTTCAAAACTATATCCATAACTCCAATACAACGAAAACTGGGTATTCTAGGCAGGATTATAGGGTATCCATTTCTAAACCCCAAAAAAAAAAAAACAAGAAGCAAACTTAGGACCACCTAATGCATGATTCTGGGAACAACATGGTCTACTGATGCAGAATTTATTCACAGTTTGGTTTCTTATTATGGTATCCAAACCCTAACAGCTAGGTATGGAATAGTATACATGGACCAGAAAACCAGCTTCTTTCTATTGCATCTATCCTGCAAAAGAGTAAACATAAAAGCCTGAAAAAAAAAAGAAGTAAATTACAGTTTAGCCACCGTCATGTGCCTATAATTAGTTTATAATCAGGTGATCTAAAGTGAGTCTCGATTAAGTTTCCTGGAACTTATTCTATCAACACGTAACTACCTCATAGTAACTTCAGTTTTAATTTTAACACGAATAACCTGCATTAAATAGCTTTAGCAAACACTTGATATTAATTAGCCCGTCAACATTTAACCAAATTCATTACCAAATGGATCACCAAAGGAGAATTTTTCAAATGACTGTACTTTAAGGAGAACTTTTAAAACATAGAAAATTTGAGAGTATGTAGAAAAAAAAATTAAAATATAGGGAGCATTTTTTGCATATTAAAATGATGAACAAGTTAATCATTCAATGTATGCTCTCCTTAACTCTTGAACATTTTTAATAGCATTTGAAAAAGGAAAATACTTTATAACAATGAATCCTACATTATAACAATGAATTTGTTCGAATGTTTTAACATTCACATGATTATTTATTTATTTAAATCACACCAAACAACCTATTCTGGGTGATACTATGAAAGGTAAATTAAATACTAAGCAGAGATGCTACTTGGTCATCAACTTGAAGAAGATAAAGTTTCTTTTCTATACACTTCTGTGGTTTTTCATTTGCTTGAATAAATAGTTTCCTCAATTCTCCTAATTACAACACTAAGACTTGCACCACTCTCCAAGGCTTTAACAACAGCTCGATGTGCCGATTTATGCCACTTGAGAAGATTGTAAGATTGCAAAACCGACCATCTTGCTTGATTAGACATCTGCTCAATTCAGCAACATGAAATTTCATATTTCAGTATGACAGATAGAACAGGACAATCAAGAAAAATGCATTGCTTTGTAGAGAGAGACCTCAGCTACAGATAATGGAGGATCAAGTAGTAGACAGATGCCTCTAAATAGATTCTCATCATTTTCTCCACCCTCAGCCTCTCCATATACAAGAGCTTCAGCTGCAATGCCTGCAAAAAGCACCATGCAGTACCTGAACAATAGGTTATGTAAACTATCAGTATCACTTGACAAGCTGAAATGACCTAAAAAATAAGACTCAAGTTAACCGCTTCTATATTCTAGATCAGCATTTCATATTTTCATCTTTGTTTGACTAGACAGTTTTCAAGCAGAATATGCCATTTGCGCTTTCTAGACAAAACAGCCGGTTAGACAAGGATCCAATGGCTAGTCTTCCTATGACCAAGGTAATTAATTAAATTCTAGTTACAGAAAACAAATTTATAAATCTAAAAGACATACCAAGAGATTTGGCTCATTTTTCTCTATCCACACGTGAATGGTTTAATAAATATATAGTATCATGCAACCAGATGGATTAATAATAGATAATTTATTTTTAAATGGGACAAAAGATGGATAGGAAAGAACAATTTCCAGTCCTAGAAAAAAAGAAGAAACATGGTGCTGAAGTGCAACAGAAACTAAGCTCCCATTGCTTGATAGATGATGCACGGAATTTTATACAGTTTTCATTTCTAACTACTTAGTTCACCTAAAAAAAAAAAGTCTTCAATCAATGTGACTTGGCATAAAACTACTTAGTTCAACATAAAATCTCTGAAACTGTAAATATTTTACCCACCTATCAAAGGCAGTGCCATCAAGACGTCCTTCAGCAAGGTCATTGGCAACTTTCTCATCCCAAAACTGAGTCCCTGCCTGTAAAATAATATTTTATTGTCACAAAAAAAGATATGTAAAGCCCAGGAAAGCTATATAAATGGAAATGAGAGGACGAAGATGAGAGAAAATTTATTACAATAGAAATGTAAAAGATAAAATCCACTTGCATGTATCTGTGAGAAGCAATAAATATGAAAACACATTACTATTTGGAAACTTTATTATCAAACTTGTCTTGCTTTCTTTTTTACCCAAAACAAAAAAAAAAAAAATTGCCTTGCCAAGGCAAGAAATAGGATGCGTCAGGTCAAGAACAAAAGAGAAAAATGAAACCAAACATAGAACATCCAAAATAAAAGCATGAAGTACAAACGTTTTATGGAAATCAATAACACTTGTGGAAAGTATAGAACCTCAAAATTACCAAGGTTCAGCCAAAAGGGAACTGAGAAAATTACATACTAATATACCATACACAGAAGAGTAAAGTACCTGTCCCTGAATGCCCATTTGCATAGCAACTATCGGGTCCAAAACCACCCCTCGAATTGGGCAACCCATCAAGTATGCTGTGGTAGCACCAGAACAATCCTTGTAAGATGTTATATACATGATTGAGAAAGCTTATCATCACATACCATGTGACAAGTAGAGCCCATAATAGAGAAAGTAAACTTACCTGTCAGGAGATGGCCCGCTTCATGAATTAGGATGCGGTGCCTATATGGAGGCCAATAGCTTGAGATTTGTGCTAAACAGGTACCACCAAGGAAGATAGAATCCATGAAGGCTAGACCTAATATTGCCGCAAGGTTGGGTCTTATGTCAATCCCTTGAGAAACAAGAAAGGATGCCCCACCAAAAAATGCTATCAAAACAGCACTTGAAGTCCCTGAAAGACCCCACTTCTTTGGTGCAAGTTTAGACACTAAACAGAAGAAGGGAAAACATGGTAAGGCTGCATTGGATGCCATAAGATAAGCATTTTGCAGTAGCAACTTCAGTAACCACCATTTATTCAAATATGATACAATTAATAAAGCCCACTGGAGTGAGAATTAGAGCCATTTACAGCTTGGGGAAAATATCTGTTGGTCAGAAATTCATGTGCACCTTCTAAACCAGTTGAGGACTTCATGACATCAGGTGTAATGTTCCTCGGTCCATCAAGAACTATACAATATGAAAATTGGAAAAAGCAAAAATGCAGAAGTAAGAAACACTGTCTATTATATGCAAAAGATGCATCAAATGACAAGTTAGAGCAGACTTTATTAATATACACCAATTTAACATGCTTCAAAAAAACAACAAACGTTATTTTCAGTTATATGTAGAACCAAAAGCTGGTCTTTAAATATGGTACAGGATCAATGCACAATTTTCGAATAATAAAAACATATGCCTTCCCCTATGCTCATGTCATCAAGCATTAATGATGCAGCTCACCCAAAATATAGCATAAGAGCAATCATATATCATAGCACAAAAGGAGGTACAACAAACAATAAATGAAAAATAAATAAATCACAGGAAGGAAAATTATTATATTTTTTTCATCGCTAAAGTTGTTTGTGATTCAAGGTTTATGTACATTATAGTGCCCTGATATAGAGATGGTTAATATTTGAAACAGCTTAGCAGTGTTCTGCACGGGAAGTTTTGCCTTTGTAGTCAGAAATTCAAGTTGTATAACTCCACAATGGATCATGTTTTCTTCTTTTCATTTTTTCTCTTTTTGCGTGTAATTTACCATCATTTGGAAGCTTCCTTTGCCATAAAAGTCTTGCTATAGATGGTATGACTTTGCTGGTTACTGGGCATAATAAATTCGGCATAATTTGTTGATTTACTTTCCAAGAAGGAGTTGATTTTGAGCCACCGGAGAAGGGTAGGAACCTGGGGTTTCACTGACATCTACGGTGACACATAATTTTTGCAACATTAACCTCGTATTATAATCAGTAGGATAAGGGGAAATGTGATTTACATACAACGACAGTGCAGCATGTCTTTATTAGAAACACAGGAAGTGAATTGGTTATCAAACAAAGGTGCAAGTGGCAGTCTGAGATATTGGCCATCGCCCCGTTTTTACTAGATTTAGCTTGATTATTCAAATGTGTGTGTGTGTGATGCCCTGCTCACGATCATATTCCTGAAAGAACGTGATGAGCTGAATGCCTTATATGCAGATGTTACCTTCACAAATCTCTATGAACTACCCCACGTTCCTACTTCCTAGCACCAAATCACACTGATAAAAGAGTGTGAGGAAATGAAGCGCTGGAACTTAATAATAAAATTAAACTAGAGCAATTGGATCGGAATTTTAAATGACAAACGGAGGGGAAAAGAAATTTGTAAATATTTCAGCTGTCT
>JANTPZ010004046.1:0-19363 GCA_025593235.1 Vachellia pachyceras
TACAAAAACATAATACATAATCAACAATCTCCAAAATAAGTATGTATTTAAGATGAAATAATAAGGTTTAAAACAATATTCGAAGCTATTGAAACCTTGTCTTCTTCCTACAAATAAATATAAAAGGTTTATTTTTAAAAAATAAAAAAAAGGGCTGGCCCGCGGATTGGCGGGCCAGCCCGCCTTAACCCGCGGTCCAAACGGGCTCAGCCCGTTTGGCCTGTTTTTTGACGGGCCGCCAGCCTCAGCCCGCGGGTTGGCAGGCTCAACCCGCGAGCTGAGCCCGTTTTACCGGTGCTATACATGAGTATGGACATTGATTAATTTGTCCAAAGATGGAGCCATTAATTAGAATGCTAGCGTGATTTTTTGTTATTATGGAAAAGCCTCTTTCAAGTAAATATTAGTAAGTAAAGATGGTTGGCTATAACAGATCAAGTTGAAGGAAGATGAGAGGAGGGTTTGGGCAATAATGTGGGTGTATGTTTGAGGTGAAACATGAAGGATAGGTAATATAGGGAGAAATAAGTTTTTTCATACTTGGATAGGAAAGAAAAAGTGGGAGGAAGGAAAAGTTGGAATGAAAATGAGGTGTGTGTTCCATCTCATTTTCTCTCCATACATAAAGATAAAATTCTTTTTCCTTATATACTCACATAATGTTTATTACTTTTTCATTTTAAACCATTACATTTGACAAATCATTTATTTAAAATTATGTGACTTTCTTTTTTTTAAAAAGATAAACTTTAAAATATATTCTAATATATAATTTATTTTTAATTACTTATTAAAACCTGATAGCCTTAAAAATTATGTTATATTCTTATATAAATTATTTTGTTTTGAAATATAATAACATAAGAATGTATATTTAATAAATAATTTAATTTTAAATTATTTAATGATATTAATGTTGATATAATTTTTATTATTATATTTAATTTGAAACTATAGTTCACATATTTTAAAAATACTTTAGTTATTCAACTATTTTTTTAAAAAATTTTAAGTATATTTTAATCATTCAACTATTCCATTTTTTCTCTCTATATTTTCTTTAGTCCATCAAAGTATGATGGGTAATAATATTTTTTTCTCTCAAGTTTTATCTTCTCCCAATTTTCTTTCCTCTCAACTTTTTTTCCTATATAAACGGAGCATTGACAGGATTAATGCTTAATTGCATAATATTAATGTGCGTGTTTGAGAATCCGTTGAGAGAACGATTTTACGGATTCTGAGGTAAGTATGTGAAATGAGTTTTATCTCAACTTATGTATAAAATTGTCGAAGACTTTTAAACCATAAAATTGCCAAAATGTCGTCATCATGATTATAAAATACAATCTATCTCCCTCTTTACACACGTTTGTTCAGCATGTGCATTCCCCAGAAATGTAACCACCATAGCTTTTCTTTTCCTATTCCATTTGATTTTGCAATTCGATGATTACTCTATGTTTCGATTTGTTCGCAGACTCCTAAATAATCACTGAAGACAAATTAAACAATTTAATCTCCCAACAAGTCAAATGCCAAACATGGTCTCGATTTCATAATATTTTTCCCAGTCTCAGACGAATCAAGCAAAAGTTGCATAGATGATTCCAGTGTGAATGCAACTCTTTAATTATTCTCGCAAAGGAAAAATCACCTTAAAAAATGGGAGATATTGACATTAAAACTAATCTTATTTTCCTGACAGTCAACAAAATAAATTGGAGTAAATTCCATTACCATCCACTAACAGGATTTGCATTTGCAGGGAGCACTCTTAACATTGTTAGCAAAATTAAATATGCAAAAATCAACAAAGCATGAAAGGTTCGAGTCCTATCTAAAAATACTATTCTTAAGAGTTATTCTAATTTATCCTTCCATTCATTTTAGTAAATGGAAAATTGGCACCTACATGTAAATATTTAGACCCTTCTTCTCAACACTAGAGTCGGGAATGCGGGCCAGCCCACCACCAACCCGCCAACTTTTTTCTTTTTTAAATAAAAATAAATTATTATTTTTTTACTCAGTTTTTTCCTATAAGATTGCATATTTATACTATTCTCTTTTCAATCATATGAATAATTGTTCAATAATTTCCTAAAAATAGAATTTAATATTAATTTTTTCTTTGTAAAAAATATTGTGATGAAAAAAACAAAAAAATATAAAATATATTTTTTTTAAATAAAAAATAAAAAGAGGGTTAGCGGGCTGACCCGCCAATCCGCGGGCTGAGCCTGCCTAACTAGTAGGTTAAGGGTGGCCCGTCAGTTTTGTTACTGAAAAACCCAATGGATGTGCATGCTTCGTATACAAAGCATATATGCCTCATCTTCATTATTTACAATTTGACACAAGTAAATATCCAAGTCTAATTCCTTTGTCACTTTCATCCTGTATGGTATGTATTAAAACTAATTACAAATGAGATGATGCAGATTGAAGGAGACTATAGATGAATATACCGTCCCGTGAATATAGAATGTACCAAGACCAATTACAAAATTGAAGATTGTTTTATAGTTTCAGTTTCAAATTGGATTTGTTATTGAAGAATTGAGTGATCAAATTTAATAGGTGATAATCGGAATATCAAATCTTCACAAGTAGAAGAATCTTGAACTTTGTTTTTTAGAAGTTAATTTTTTTCCTTTTTTAATTCTCTCCTCCATGTATTAAAATGTTTTACAGCTACTATTGAAGGGTGCCAGCCAAGAATAAATTGTGTTTAGGTGTCAGCCGTTTCAGTTGACAGAGTTTTAAGTGAGGTGTATTCCAACTCTTCTTTATGATGGAGAATTCTTTTAGCAATATTTTCTAAAAATTATTTTAATAATTCGACGTTTAGGTTGGCGGTGAGAGTAATCTATAACTATAATAAAGCAGAGACTAAAGTATGTCCATTGCGTGACACGCGTCGTTTTAACTGCTTTTCTTTATATGTTTCTCATTAACGGTTCTTGCACTTTGTTTCAAATTTTAAATTAATATTTATATTTAAAAAATTTAAATATTTTTCAGCAATGTTATCTCTCCCATAAACACGTTCACCACTTTGCTCAAAAAAAAAACACGTTCACCACTTTCTCAACTCCAGCTTATATTTAGATTGCACATCCTCATTTACGGTTAAAGTTTTTTGTTTTGTATGCTTTTTTTCCAAAACATTTTGTAGATTGTGTTTAAAATAAATAATTTAAATACCTAAAAAATATTATACAATTGTGCTTGAGTTCAATTTTTTCCATTGTTAAATATTAGTGTATAGTTACTTAGCTAATATATTAATCGATCTGTAATTGCAAAAATTTATTTCATTTTAAATAAAAATAGTAGTTGTTATATGTGGTTTCAAATTTATAACATGTGGTTTTAAATTTTTAATTTCAATTTACAATATAAATCTATAAAACACAACTATTTTCAAGTAAAGATCAAAATATGTTCATTAGTTGACACGTGGCATTTCTACTATTTTCCCTTATCGGCAGCTATTGAATTTCCTCTGCACCACTTCGTCTCCTCTTTCCTATAAATTCGACCACCTCTTTCCCCACTATAACTCTCATCTTTAAACCGTGATATGTAGAGCACATTCTCATTGGTGGTTATTATCTTGTGTTGTATATGTTTTTTTCAACATTTTTGTATAATGTTTTTAAACCAAACTAATTTGAATGCCTTAACAATAGGATAAAATTGTGCCTATGGTGGAGTTTAATTTTTTATTTCATTGTTATATATTATTTTAATGTTGGTAAAGTAAAATATCTAAAGAATTATAACTCTCACAGTATATCTATATCGATTTAGAAGAGAATGGAAGTTGTGTATTTTGTTTCAAATTTTAAACATCAAATTAAAATTTAAATAGTAGATTCACTTTACTACCTAAAAAGAAGGAGATCATGGAATCTTTTAAATTGTTTATTTATCCCTCTAACTACCATATTCATGCTACAAAAGATAACTTCCCTTAAAAAATTAGTATGTATTTAATTTTAACATTCATTTTACATTAAATAACAACCTTGAGAAATTTTGTTCATAATCAATTTTTAGTTAGATCACCCAATGTTATTTTTTGCCAAATGTGTAATGGTTGATATTGTATATTTTTGTATTATTTGCACAATTTATTCTTTCATAATTGTTTATACATATTATAAATTTTTTATATCCAATAATAATTATAATAAATAATTACTATAAACATGAAAAAGGCAATTGTATTTGTAAAAAGTGAAAGTAGTGAGGAGTTACATTCCTTATCATTTATGAGGGGAGTTACAATATTTATGATATGTAGTGGAGCATTACGTAATATTGCATCATTTCAATATAAAATTTAAATACTAGCCTCATTTTGATGCCTAAAAAATAGAAAAATAAGAATTTTTTAATGGTTTATTTTATCATTATACATGCTGCATAAATAATTTCCACAAAGAACTTAGTTTTTAATCAATTTTACCCTTTTCAATTTACATTAGATAATAGCATTCATGAGTTTAGTTTTTAATCAATTTTCAACTAGATCATACAATTTTATTTTTATTTCCAATTGAGTAATGGATGTTATTGTATTTTTTTATTATTTGTACAATTTCATTATTTCATAGTTGCAAATACGTAATATAATTTTTCTTAATATTTCCAACATTGCTTATACTAAATTGTTAAAATTATTTTTAGTTGAGCTTGAATAAGGTGAATTTCTTTTTAAGTAGTTAGGAGTTGGAGGAAGTAGTGTAGAGTTACATGTGTCATGGAAGTAATGGGTGTCACTGAATTCCGCCACCAAATCACTTATGTGGTGTGTGTTGGGGTTGTTCATGTATAAATAGATAGTTTTATGTTTGCTTTCTTACGTAGTAAAAACAATTCCTAATATTTTTAATCATATATTTATGACTAAAAATATAAATATTTATTATATATGGTATGTTTTGAATACATTCATAATTAATTTAATGTCAAAAATAAAATTAGGAAATCATACGGGTCCAAAGCAAATATTATAAGAATGAACAATTGATCTTGAAGTTTTTAACTAAATATTATAATTAACCAAGTTTGAATAATTTGTAAGGAAAAATTTGAATATTCTTCAAATAAACAATATTTGCTATATATGTTTTCATACATTCACAATTAATTTAATTTAATACATCAACATAAAAATAAAATTGATAGCAAGATTGTATAAAAAAATGTAATTTATTAAGAATATCATACAAGTCCTAAGTAAGTATCACAAGAAGATATATTTATTTTTTACTAGGTTAATGCAATTCTCAACCTTTTAGTCACGGATATATAACTTTAAAAACAGTCAAAATTCTTAAATAAAATTCTTTTTAATGGACATAACTAAAAAAATTCCATTTAATTTATAATAGATCACAGTATACGTGACTCTCACTAGATTTGTGGGAGATACAAATAATGATAGTTTTTTTAACTTTTATGTATTTTAATGCAGTGGTAATTGACCAGTTTAGATGATATTATAATTTTTTTAACTTTGTATATTTTGTAGCATCCACCCATATTATCCACTTTTCTTACTTCTATTATATGCAATCTTCTTGCATGGTGAATTCTATGTTGTACTATGACTATATTTAAAATGAAAATATCAAATCTTAATGGTAGGTGTCTTGCAAGTAAAATATCAAATATTATCAAAAAAATATTTTATATTATCGAATACGATGAAAAAGAGATTGTATTTTCAAAATGCTATCATATTCATTTCTACTAATGCCCCGTTTGGTATAATGGAATTGATTTTGATGGAGGTGGAAATGGATATGGACATGGGTTTTAAAAGTACATTTGGTATGCCATGGAAATGAGGATGTAATCCATGTTTTTGTTTTTTGTTTGAATGGTGATTTTTTTGAAAATGTAACAAAAAGACTATTTTACCCTTGATCAAATTATAAACTTAGTTCCAGAAGGGTATTTTTGTCCAAAATATGTTGGCTCCATGAAATTGAGATGAATTCCATAGGTTGAGGTGTGGAATTGAAAAGGGGTGTTTTGGTGGAATTGAATTCCACATAAATTTACAATTCCATCAAACCAAATATATCAACCTTATAGAATTAAATTTTAATTCCAATTTCATACTGCCACGGGAATGTCCTAGTCTTATTAATAGGACCCTGTGATTCTATGAAGCGGCTTGACAGTTGACGTCACCTTCCCCTTCTAAAACCCAGAACCCTAACCCACCCTCCCACTTTCTCGTTGGTCATCCCCCCTTCCATCAATGGCGGACTCTGTGTTGTCGATCCAGTATCTGAAAGATCTGGTGAATTCTCAAATCTATGACGAAGAGAAGTGGGCCTTCAACATGGTAATCTTCCCTCTATATCCCTTCATTTAGTCTTTTATACGCTGGTTCCCCAATCTGTTCCTTTTCCTCCTGATCGATCCATAGCTGGCTGTCTTTTTTTCGGAAAAATCGTGAGAAGATTTATGAAATGGCTTCAAATTTCTTCTTGACCACATTTTTTTAATCTGCTTCAATTAAGCATGTGGTGTGCAATTTGCATTAGTACCAAACCGAAAAACCTCGAAATATTTCTTTATAGTATCCGGCTACCTTTGAATTTGATTAATGCATCACTAATGGATTATCCATTTTCATTCATAAGCAACTATGGTAGTTCGTATATTTTTTTTTTATGCTTTCGAGAGCCACTGAATGCATCCGTGGTGGGGTGTCAATTCTTAATCAAAATCTGTACTGTTTTGATTGGTTCGGATGCATCTGTCGATTGTTCTCTTTCCCGTCATTGATGGAGTCTTACAAGTCTCGCGTCCGAATCTTATAAATTCTTTATTTCGTTGTCTTGAGTTTATTGGAAGAGTGAGCTGACAATTAAGCATCTAAGTTTACAGATCCATTTAGCTTTAAGCCCTTGAGTCTATTGGGAGGAGGAATACATTGCAAGTTACATATCTTTGTGAACTGACTGTGCAGTTTCAAAACTTTGAGGACTAAAGCTAAGTGGGTTGGCAATTCATTAGTGTACTTATATTTTGATGTTGCTTTGAAGGTTTCAATTATTCCCATATGTTAGGTTCACGCCAACTTGAATTGATCTAGCTATCAAAGTTAACAGTGACTTAATACTTGTTCAGTTTACGTTTCTGTTTCCTTATGCGTTATTGGGCCCGTTTGGGAACACGGACTATTGAAGTGCTTTTACGTAAGTTGAAGTGAATATGTAAATGGGGTTATCTTGTTTTATAGAAAAGCAATGTTGAACGGGTTTCTGGGCTCCCAGAAATGTTGCCAAACGGGGTCATTAAGGTGGGGATGATCATTTTCTCACAATAATACCTGGGGTAAATTAGCCGGTTACTATGCTTGTGTTCCGTGCCTTTTTTATGTGTTGAGACTTTGACCCATTGGCTTATTGCCTGTATCTAAGTGACCGTGCTGTTTGCCATTAATTGATATTGGAGCTTGACATTATTCTGTGGAAAAAGTTCTTGACTGCGGTCAATTTTGGTCAGAAACCTATAATAGATTGCTCATTATTTGTGGTTAATTGGTTATTCAAGTTACAACACAGCCATATTTAAACACAAGAAATTGCTCATCTAATGTTAGGGAATAGGCTCCATAGATATACTTAAGGCATGGCTGGAATAAAAGAGGTTATGACCAGATAAAGAACTTATTGATTAATAGGGATAGGATTGCTTCTATAATTCTTTTTATTTTTATTCTGTTTGAATATACTGTAGAGTGTAGGGTAACTGATATGAGCCTGTAGTTTGGGTCAGCCATTGATAAAATCAGAGGTATAGGCTCTTTTTACTTGAGGTGTGATGTGACTAGTCCAGAGAACAGCGCACGTAGAGTTCCAAGAAATTATGAGATGTAGTACTTCCAGTACAAAGAGTTTGGCAGGAAAGTAATAAGAACTTGCATAATAGTCCTTAAGTAAATGCTCAAGCTTCAATCATAATTACCAGAGATGAAGCTTCCAAGGCATTACAGCATATTACCGCTTGTTCTCAGGTGGGAAGGCTCCTTGTTCTTGGCGCAAGGTTCTTGCATTTTGTTTTGATTGTTTGAGGCTTTACAAGCTTTCTATGCTCCTCACATCTCAAGGCACTTGAATACCCACATTTTGGCGCCTTCTTGGGGAGTCATTGAAACATCATGTTACTTTGAGTTAGGGCTTGAATGACATTGAATTGGTCATCTGGTATGAAATATTGAATGTGTCATTAAATTAAAGCCCTTCTCCTTGATTATATATATATATATATATCCAGGAGCTTCACATGGTTTAGAATGAATATGTTAATTCTTTTTCCTCTTACAGAAATTGTTGCGTGCTGCTGGGTTGTTTGGAGGATCGATACTCCTCATGCGGAATTATGGTGATCTTATGGCTATCTGAAGTTAGAATGAAGGACCTGCAGCGAGCTGCTATGCTCTACTTCATCAGTAATTTGTAGTCTATCTTTCTGTAGTTTATAAATGAGCCCTCGTGGATCAGTTCTTGTCCTTCAGTGAGAAATGAGTTTAGAGTTTGGAGTTTCCTATCGGTTTCGAATATGTTGATGTTTATTACATCCAAATCGGGTGTATGCACTCATTCAGATCAAGTTTTATGTTTCATAACTTGAATGTATTTTGCTATATTATGCTTTTACTGAAGAATTTTGCAAATGAGATTATAGGCTTACACTATAGAGTAGTTGATTCATTGGAGTTATATTATGAGATTTAAATTAAAATTAAGAGATAGAATTGAAATTAAAGAGATAGAATTGAAATTAAAGTAAAGTTTTTATAAGCAAATGACTAGTTTGACAGTGTGTAACTGTATTGTTTGATGACAATTTAATTATAGTTGAATCAGTGCATAAATGCATGCTTTTTTGTCGATTACATAATAGATTGGTTGTTATTGGAAAAATTCTTAATTAATCTATTCACCAGTAAGATATTCTCCCATAATTAAATTTTGTGAATAATAATTGTAAATTTTATTGAATAAGAAAAATGTAAAATTCAAGGAATGGATATTTTGGTGACCAACTGCTGGCGTGTGAATGTTGTATTAATCCGGTTCCGAAGCTGCAAGGATTAGACTGGAGTGACAGTGATCAACGAAGCTAGATGAGGATCCAAGTGAAATATTACACGTTTTGACCTTAATACCCTTAACATTTAAGTCAATGGGGGTGTTTGGGAAAGCTTTTCAACATCCTAAAATCATGTTCAACAGTGTTTTTTCGTAAAACGAGATATTCTCTTTCATACATTTACCTTGTAAATAATAAAAATACTTACCCACCGCTTTACCAAACGGAGTTAGATAGCGCTGAGCCGATAACAGAAGTTTACCCGCAGACGACGGGACCCACATTCCTCCGTCTTCCGTCATTATGAAATGCCTTTTTTTGAAAGAAGAAAAGTGGCGGCCCATCACTAGTGATTCCCGTGACTTATCTCGCCCACATAACGTTGTAAGCTTCTCTTCCCCCATAATTTCTTCTTCTCCTTCTTTACTGTGAAGCTCGAATTTGAACTAGCATTCATATCTAGCTTTATTTCCTTTTAGGTATATGAGTGAGTATTGTGCTCAACACCGGACTTCGCTCAAAGAAGTTCCCCCTTTCTGTTGATTTCAATGAAGAGGATAAAACATGAAAGCACTGTTGATGAAATAGTCTTTTTCAAGCAAACCGTTATTTTTTTTGTAGAGGCCTTGAGTGATCTGATTGCTACTACAGGAGAATTAACAGCAAGGTCCGACAATTCTTGCCCTACTTTAGTAGCATTCTTATTCCACAAAGACACCATAACTGTTTTCTTTCTGTAATGACAGAATTTGATGTTTAAATTTTTAATATAACAGCAAAACACAAATACTAATGCTTGAGAAATGGTCTACACTTGTAGAAAATAGTCTATTGTGTGTAGTCCATTGGACCTTGAGCCAATAAACCCATTAAGAAGTGTATATTTGTAAGGGTTAAGCATTACATGTAATGTAATTTTCTTTGTCATTATGCAATACACAAGAATTATTTATCCACACTGTGCTTCCTACATTCAACATGGTATCAGATCCTTGACAGCAAACCAAGGAAGCTCTAGTGCTATCTGTCTCTCTCTCGTCACCAGAGTCGCCGCCGCTGGTTCACGTCTTCCAGCGACGTCTCTCCTCTCCTTATCAGCGCTGTTCACGTCGCAGAATCTTCGTCTTTCGGTTCTGCTTCCCCGTGGTTTACCTCTGTCTTTTCTCCATTCTTGAAACGAAAAAAAAAATCGGAGTTCTCGCCTATATTCCTATCGGGAAGCCGTTCTGAGGAGGGACCAAAGCAGTACATGGAGGATGAGTTCGTCGCTGTTGATATTCTCCATGATCATCTTCCTCTATAAGCAACCCCACCAAATAATGGGTCACAGCGCAAGATCAAGAAGCGCTCTTGGGAGTCAACGCACGAGTCTGGGCAGAGAGTTCAGTGAGCGTACCTTCTCCATTCAAGAATTCAAAAAGAAGAAGAAGAAGAAGAAAGAAAACCCCCAATTCTCGTTCTTGTTTCTGCTATGTTCGGAGGTTATAGAAATGGTGGACGTAGTGCTCGTGTGGTCAGAAGAAATATGAAAGCCACTGGTCGAAGGAAAGAGACAGACTTGTGATTCTGAGAAGCTTTGAGTTTCAAAAAAAAAAAAGGAACTGTGAAAGGTGATGGGATGGAAGAAAGTTGTTTCTTGGAAGAACCCATGCATACATCTAGAATCCAAGAATGTAGAGTGCTCCATGAAAAGGCCGCTGCGGAGCGTAGTTCTACTCTTATGGTAAATGAAGAGTCGGTGCCAGATAATGCCTTGGAAGTTAAAAGGAAATTACCGCTTGAGCAGGAGAATCTCCAGATGGAGTTTGAAAAATTGCAGAAGCTTCAAAGATTGCCCAGATAAGCTTCTTTATGATTCTTGAATAATTCATGCACCCCATTCCTTCTATTTCTCTCATATAGCCAAGGGTATTTCGATAGAAGTTTAATGTGTAAAAGGACTCCAAGATTCACCCTTTGCTGACTCATTCAAAGCTTCTTAGGTGCAAGATTTGAAGTATGGGGAAAACGGAGAATCTGATCAAGAAGTCAAACAAGCAAGAAATGAAGGCATCTGTTCAACATCTTGCTTCGCATGTAGCTTCTCGAGTCATGGCTGAAGCTGCGAAAAAATATAACACCACCAAATTCAGCTTATCAGTTTGAGGTGCTGCTACTGTTCTGCTCATTGGTCTTTTCCTTTTGAGTGACCTCTTTGTCTTTACTCTTTGGAGCTCAAAATCTGCTCTAATGGAGAACCCAAAGGAGAATTGGTTGGCCCTGCTTGTGGGGTATTGAGAAATCTTGTAGGTGTTGAAGAAGTTAAGAGATTCATGGTTGAAAAAGGTGCGGTTCCTACATTCATCAGGCTTGTGAAGTCCAGGGACGAAGCGATTCAGGGAAATAGGAATGAGCGCTATTGAAAACTTGTGTTTTTCATCACCTGGTTCTGTTCATGCCAGAGCTTGTAAAGTTTCTAAATGCAAAATCATTTGAAGTTCGTGAAATGGCAGCTGAGGCACTCTCAGGAAGAAATTTGTGATCCTTCAGCTGAAGCTCTTGTTAATTTATTTCAAAAAAAAAAAAACTCAAATCTAGCAGCAAAGTTGGCTCATGATCAAAGCTGCAATTGAAAACACTAATGGCAAAGCAATGACAGCCAAGTAAGCAACGTGGCAGAGGTACAAGAAGAAGATGATCCACCCTTAAATGCATTCATTGCCTAAAGATGCCACAGCAACAAAGTTGCAGAGACAATGGGAGAAGAGATCCACCTCGAATGCACTCATTGCCCAAAGAAGGTGCAGCAACAAAGCCTGCAGAGGCAAGGGGAGAAGAGATCCACCTCGAATGCACTCATAGTCCAAAGAAGGCACAGCAACAAAAGCTACAGAGGCAGGGGGAGAAGAGGATCTAGCCTTGAATACACTCATAGCCACAAGAACACAAGAAAGACACAGTAACAAAAGCTGTGGAAGTGAAGGTGAAGGCCAAGATGATTTAGATAATGCGGGCACACCAAAATCTTACTCAAAAGGAGTAGGATATACAAATGAAATTGTAAAGCAAGTTATGAGTTTTTTTAATATGCATAACTCCAAACTTAAGGGGGAGTGTAGAAAATAGTCTATTGTGTGTAGTCCATTGGGCCTTGAGCCAATAAACCCATTAAGAAGTCTATATTTGTAAGGCTAAGCATTACATGTAATGTAATTTTCTTCCTCACTATGCAATAAGAATTATTCATCCACACTGTGCTTCCTACGTTCAACAACACTCACGTCTCATCAGCAATAGTAATATCACGCTTCGGGACAGTTTCTTTGTTGCTCTTCCTACGTATGCTCATTGTAGGAGGCATATTTTGACCAATTCCAATGACATCTGAAATCAATAGACGCCAGATATTACATAAAAGCTACGGATCAAGTTGTGGCAGTGGTATGCCTAGAAAAATTCATGCCAACGAGTTCATTTCTGTTGACATGTGGACCCAGCTGATCAATCGGGACAAAATTGAACCTTGTTTCTGGAACAAAGCTTTCTTCATTGCTTGCCTCTTCCAATTCAGAGTTCTCATTTAGTGTCATTTCATAATCATTTTGAACGGTTTTGAAGTGCTTGTTAGCAACTTTTAAAGTACCCTTTGAAATGTAGTGAACCTTCTCCAACACAAATTATTCATAGAATTTCCTTGCAGCTTCACTAAACATCGTTGCTTGAATTTGAGCACCCTGAAGAATTAATACTTAATTCCAGTGTTAACACTTAATTTCGTACAATAGCTGCAAAACATTACGGAACCATTGACATGTATGAAATTATTCAAAATTTGGAAAAATAGAAACGATTCTTACATCTTCATCTGTCAGTTCCAATAGAAATACAAATCAATATTTGTTTCGCTGTTTCGATCAATTTCAACCATAGAAACTGATAGGGAAATGATGAAACGCCAAATAAAAAATGAATCAAAAAATTGCCAATGTCATGCATGTTATTATTGATAACGCCCATAATATGATTTTCTTCTTAACGATGATGCTGCCTGAAAGCACCAAAGGCAAATACAGAAGAAGCAAAGGAGGTGACTTTAAATATTGAAAACCTCCTATTTGAGTGATAGAAGTGCCTCATGGGCGGGGACAATATCATTGTCTCCCATCACCTGTTGCCCAGGAGCATCTGAACGAGTGTTCATCCTCTCAAGTTTGTAGTTATTGTTAGCATCACTTACTTGCTACTTATACGAGTTCAAACTTCATTTTTAACGAGTTATGTAAGCATAGGATTTTTTGTGAATGGATCTCTTTCATTAGTAGAAGGGCAGAACGAAGCAAGAGAAAGACATGAAAATAAAACTCACATGTTAAGAAGAGTGTCGTTCGTATGTATGTTGATCTCTTTATCACTAGTTACTACCTTACCTATCAAGTTGCCCAAATATATCAAGCTTCAAACCATTATCAATTATACAACAAGATGAAGAGATCGATGATGACGTTAATCATAAAATTTAAGTTGAATGGTGTAAAGGGAGGCAAACTATTGGAATTATTTGTGATTATAAAGTACTTAACAGTAAAAGGAAAGTTTTATCGTAGGACTATAAAGCTAACATAGCGATATGGTAGTAAATATTGGACTTTAAAAAGACAATATAAACATAAAGTAGGGGTGACTGAGATGACAATATTAAGATGGATGTGTGACCATATTAAAATGGATATGATTTATAATTATCAAATTTATGGACAAGTTGAAATGGCAGCTATTGAGAAAAAAATGGTGGAAAATCGTTTGAAGTGGTTCGGATATGTTCAGAGAAGGCCATTGGAGGCACCGATAAGGAGAGTGAAACAAGCAATGTGGAGTTTTTTGAAAATGGTGAAAGAAGACCAAAATGCACTCCAAGGAAGTTATAAACAGATCTTTTAGTTAATAACCTATCTTAGGATATGGTCTATGATAGAGTACAATGGCGTGGGACAATGCTTCATTGTTGCTGCATGGTGAGTGTTTGGGAACACCATTAAAAATGACTTGTGCGCTTTACAAAACAAAAGTTCTTTGGTATATTGATACAATGTTAATCACAATATTGTTCCTGACCTGTCTCCTACGATGCGATGGTAAAGCACAAACATGCATTGGGGAAAAAGGAGTTAAGCCTAACTAACTACAGCTACACATCCCTTTTGTCTTGCGCCAGTGGACGCTTGATGCCGGCCTGTTAACAAGACATGCCAGTGATAGCAATAGGTGAAATTTTCTGGAATCCAAAAGGAGAGTTCACATTCACAATCAGACCCCAAACCTCTTGGAACTGTCTCTAACGACAGAATGCACAACATGCCAAGCAAGATAACCGCCATCTCTTGTTAGAAGCTTTTGGAGATGAATTATGAGCCTCAGCCACATTTGTCGATTCTTTAGGGCTCTGTTGCTTTGGCTTTTCTTCACCATGCTTGGATGAGCCATTCTTTCTTTGATTTCCATCCCCTATCAACCTTCATAAACAAAAGCAGTTAAACTGCTGACTCAACATGTCAATATCAGTATGTATATCAAATTGATTTGCATACATTCACTAGAGCTTTAATTGTTATTGAGAAGCGTTCCTCTGTCTCTAGTGAGCTCATGGAATTTAGATTCCTAGATAAAAATTTCATTCATTGATAGTTTTTATTGTTTGAACACTTCAGCAGTAATGTCAAAGTTCTGAATGTTCTGGTTGATCTATTAAATGAAAAGCTTGGATAGGAAACTACTGTTTCCTGGCTTACTGGCTCAGCAATTTCAGAAGTAATATAAATTACCCACACCACTATTATACATTCATGCACATACAATAATAATTAATAAGCGCAGTGGCCAGTGCTTACGGTTTAAATGCAAAAGATTGTGCGCTCACATCTGAATGGCCAGACTTGTTAGGATAAGAAAGCACTTTGGCATGTGAAGCTCCATCCTCAATTGGCAATTCATCCTCCGCCTTTGACAGTTCCTCTGTGTCATTTTTCTGTGTGTTTTCCATGATGACCTCTCTCATTGTCTCAGCAGCTTTTGCTTCCATTACTACAGAAGCTTGATCCTGCTCTGCAGTTCTTTGGCTCAAATCATTGAATTTATTGCCTGGCAGCTGATTACTTTGGAATGAATTTGGCGGAACAGGCATGTTCATGTCTCCATACTTCTCCAACTCCCCAGATTTAAACCAATCTACTTCGTTAATGAAACTCATTGTTCCCATGTGGATGCTGAACAACGACTCATTAGAGGCAGTACTCCATTCTGGGGTATTTGTGGTGGTTCTATTAAAGACGTGGGAAGGAATCTTATACAAGGAAACGGGACCAGCATCCACTGGACCCTCCATTACTTGCATAGGAGGATTTTGTATTTCTGGATTTTGGTCTGTGCCTGATTCACAGTTCTGAGCAGGATTAACTGCCAGTGAGTTTGTACCACCAGCTTTACCAATATCAGCAACAGGATCTGTCCTCGAACCGCTACCTGTCGTGCTTTCTTGTTCTTGTTCTACACCTGAAAAAATAGGATGCAATTTAATACTTTAGGGTACAGTGTATCAGTCCTAAATATTGGATTGAAGAGGGAAAATTAGTCTCACTAGTTGTGCCGCGAGGATTTGTTCCCACATCAGAGCTGTTCAATTCATTTCCATTATCACGTTTTTCCTCTCCTTTTTCGGCAATACCAGAAAATCCCACATCGTTTGTGTTTGGCGGCACTCGAGAAGGATCTCCTGGTAAATTTGTGCTTCTTAAATCCTCATTAGACATGCCCCCAAGTCCTTGTTGCATACCAGAGAATGCCAATGCGATTCAAGCTCTAAAACCCTCGGAGATGATGGGCCTACCTTATTTGATGTGTTAAAATTGTTTGCATTCACCTAAACCTGCTGCAGAACCAGTTCTCAAATCTGAATGTCGGGTATACACAAATACATATAGCTCAAAACATCATGATTCAAAGTTCTAATGCACAAATACATCATGTTTGCATTCAAAGTTCTAATGCACAAACGCCGTACAAAACAGAAGAAATCATGTGGGGGTACAGGCATGATGTTCCAAATCAACTTACCTTTCAACAATTTCATTTTACAGGCTTTAAGGGTATCTTATCAATCAATTGGAGGTCGGGGTACAGGCATGATGACCAACCAGAAGAAACAGAAAGAGATAAACAACGACATATGCAGATAATGCGAATTTTTGTAACCTGTAGCTATTGCTATCCCGTTTTAACTCTTAAGAGCAACTAGTTTGAATCCTAGTGCCCTACACATTTATGAAATGCGAAGCCTTCTAGCAACTAAACGTTGATTATTATAATTATTAATGTATAAAAAGCTAGGCCAAATCAAACATTGCAAACTTACCCTTTTAGCTTCAGCTCACAAATACAAAAGGAAGATACATTTTTCCTAAAGTCCAAGACGGATAGCTTACACGGAAGGGATCCCAAGAGGCAAACAACTTGACCCCTGAAATTGAAACTATCCAAGTTTGACCTGCAAGATACCAGAAATGAATCTGGGAATCGAGAAAATGGCAATGAAGAAAATAAAATGATCAGAGGTGAGAGAGAGAGAGATGGATTGTATCTGAGAAAAGAAAAGGGAGACGAACAAGAAAGAAACAAGAAATGAGGTGTTTGGACAAGTTTAGGCATTTACTCCTCTCATGCTTCCTGGAGCAACAACGAACTTCAGTTGCTTCGCGCGCCATCCTCTAACCAATATCTTCGTCCTTGTCATTTTGACGCGGCAAAAGGAACTCGTTTCCTTATTTAATTCTCCCAGGAAATCCATAAGATGAGAGGTTTATGTCACTTGGCCTCAAAACGAGCCATTTATCCTCAATTTCTCCTTAATTAATCGCCGTTTGGTTGAGAGAATTGAATTGAACGGAAAATTTTTAAATGGTAACATGTTTGGTAGACACTTCGGTGGAAATTAAATCAACTGAAAATTTAATATTTAGTTTGATTTTGATAAACTTCACATGGTAATTGTAGAAAACCATGTGAAATTCCCATCACACCCTTAAATGGGTTTAAGTGGCAATGGGCAATCTTACACAGATAACAAAGGCACATTCGAATGTCATCTGTATATTGCAATGTATAACCATAAATAAAATAGAGAAGACAGGAATATTCGAATTTGAGGAATAAATAACAATGTATAATCTAACTAAAACAGAAAGCACAACAAATTTTAATACAAAAGTGAAACTACTACAGCAAAACCACTACATCTACATATTACATATAATGTAAACAATGAGAATGCGAATGGATGCTGCAGTTACATTTATCTATAGCTTCGCAATTTCTGTTTCCCTTGGTGATGTGTGTTTCAAAATTTGAATGATGGTATTTATTATTTATGTAGTGACATTTTCTCCAAAATGACAGGATTTGGAACGACGCTTCAGTGGGATCCTTGAACTCAAATGTGTTATTCTCATTCCAATTGGTTTAACTTAGTGATTAAATGCAAGTGGTAGTAAAATTTAAATGTGACACACATTCTAATTTGGTTAACTTGACAATTTGGCTAACTAGAAGAAGAAAACTGTGGTGGTCAAATTCTAATGTGGTAGCCACATTCCAATTTGTTTAACCGGAAGAAGAACACCGTGATAGTCAAATTTCAATGTATATGTTTGGAACTCCGTTGGGAGAAATAAGTTTACGGATTTCTAGGTGATTTTGTAGATTTCAAGATAGTTTTTATAGATTTCAAGATGATTTTTTTACAGATTTTAAGATGATTTTACCCCAGCTTGCGTGCACTGCTGGGGAACAAAGTTCCAAACAAGCACAATGTGGTGGCCACATTCCAATTTGTCACATTACAAAAAAGTTCACTACATTTCTAGTATATTATAGCCTCCTAAACTATACCATCCATCCTCCATATACAAGACATTTCAATTATTTATGTATTATTCTAGCAATCACATTTAAAAAAAATCAAACATTGCAAAAACGATAAACGAGAAATTTTAAAATTTAAATTATTTGGAGAATGAACGTGAATATGTCCTAAATAAATAGAAATATTTTCAATTAATTTGTTCAGAAAGTTCTGAGTTAAATTTCTTTATAACTATGATATGATTTTCTTAATGTTTTTTAACCGCTTATTTCTCAAAAGGAAAATTAATTTTTTCTGTCCTCATTATTGACTCTCTAATAATTTAGTTATTAAATTTTATCTCGGTGAAATACAATCCCTATAATTTTAATTCAATTAAAATTCGTTTCATAAATTTTAACTTATTACAACCCAATCTAGCCATTTAAATTTCATAATATTTGTATAATTTTACTTTCTATAATATAGAGATCGACATTTTAAAAGGATAAATTACATAGTTAAACTTAAACTAAGTGAATAATTTACCCCATTCTCAAATTAAAAAGTTACATCCAAAACTTCCCTGATTATATTTTATTATTATTATTATCTATTTATTTTTTTTGCCTAGAAAACTTCCCTGATTATAAAGCGATTTAAACCGTCCACAATTTCAAGCGTATAAAGCGCTTCTATGATAAAAGGAAAGAAAGTAATAGTGAGCATTGAATGAAGGAGCGACATTATGCACATTTAAAATTACTACTTGAGTCTTAGATTTATTTTCTTTGATCACTTGCTAGCATGTTAATCTTTCAGGATTCAAAGACTACTTTTTTTTTTCTTGAAAAAAAAAATTGTACTCTATTAAAGAAGATAATCCAATAAAGATACTCTATCTCATATACACTTTCTTCTCATAACATGTCCTTGTTCCAAAATGCTTTCTGCTTCGGCCATGCAACATCCAATCCAATGTTCGCTAACTCAATTCATAAAACATTCGGTGAAGAACCAGAACGAAGAGAGAACAGAAATCTAAACCTACACTACTATAATCTGTATTAAATACCAATTATTAAAAAGGCCCTCACATCAATGATCAGGGAGCCAGTCTTACATTTAGACTGATAAAGTTAAAAAACACTATAAAAAATACTAAAAAAATCAGATAAAACCCACAAAACCTGATTATCCTAGTCTACCAATAAGAACAATCCACACCCATAATCATAACAAAGCTCATTTATTAAAATGCTCTACTATTTTGTTGACTAAAAACTGTAATTATCATTATGAAATTCCTACTAATTTAGAGACATTCTATACTGTATTCTCACTCCTGATAATCTCATTCCC
>JANTPZ010004047.1:0-14325 GCA_025593235.1 Vachellia pachyceras
TGAAGCTGATGTCCAAATGGAATCTACTGCTGATCTGAGAGCGTACGTGTGTGCTTATATATGTTTCTGTTATGATTATAATCATTTCTCTCTCTTCTCTGTCTGAGTATACAGATCAAGTGGTGATTAACAAGAGTGTGTAATTTGTGTGCATGTGTTGAGGGGTTGCAGTCGTGTGGCTAATCGAAGGTATTCGGAAACATTTCGTCACAAAAGGAAAACTCAGGTGCAGCAACTTGAAGCTCATGTGGCAAGTTTGGAGGTCATTAATTATTCATCAGCTCTTACGCATTGTGCGCTTCCAATTTTCTAGGGAATTTTCACTAAATACAATTAAAATACTAAAATTTAAATTCAAACCTACATTTTAGATAAATTCTTAATCACGCTAACTAGAGAGTTTGGAATCTTGTAAATTTACTTAAATGCTGATGAATATTTACTAGAGTACCATTTCCTCTCTCGTCAACTACTGCAAGGAGCTTTGACGCCGGCTGCTAGTGGGGGTGATGGCCCGTAGCCGATGCAGGTGGCTTGGGGCCGGGGGAAGTGATAGCTTTGGGGGGGGAAAGCGAGGAGCAATGTGGTTATTTAACAAGATTCTTAAATTTCTATTTAAACTTCTTGATCTAATTAATAAAAATTCATTAAACATGTAAGCCTACATCTAAAATTTGGCATCTAAGCCGCCCTTTAATTGAAATTTTTACTGCTATATACATTCGTGTATTGCTAACCCTGAACCAAAAAAAAACGAGAAAAAATCAAACAGTTTGAATAGTGTTTATATCTGTTTGGGACTTACGTAGGCACGAAACGCCGAGGAAGACATGGAATGTGAGAGACAAGTGGCAGAAAGGACAGAAATCCGCACAGACATGGAAGCTCTGTTGAGAAGACGCGAGGCCGCCGCAACCAACCTCCGAGCCATACAAGGTTTTGCCTCCCTGAATATCATTTTTTTTAACGATAGGTATCATTAGTGATGTTGAAACCCTTGCCGTCTGTTGATGATTATGCAAGTACGTAGTAACTAACAATATAAACTTCGTGTTTGGCACAAAAAACAATATAAACTTAATTATGTGTGGTACACAAAAGTTCAGGGCAAACCGAGAGGATTAAGGCGAAGATAGGGAGGCTGGAGAAGAAGATGGTTGCTGAGGATCAAGAAATGAAGAACATCATGATGTATGACCCCTTTTACCACTTCTTTGAAGAAACTTTCACCTCCTTCATTGACGCCGCAGCTGCAACATACCATTGTAATCCTCCTCCTCCGCCGCCGCCCGATAACCCTGCTCCTGGTGATGATGAAGCGGGACCCTCCTGAGCCAACGATTCGTCGAATGATCCCATGTGATTGATTAAACTGTGTGGCCAATTCATATCATATGCACAATGATTTCAGCTGTTTTCCATTCTGCCGTTGTCTCTCTAACTATCTATAGGTCGCTTTCCATTTGCAGTTATGCATATGCTTGCTTTGTCTTAAAGTTTATGGATCCATCCGTGTGATGCGTTTAGCTTTGTAGTCGTACAATTGAGTTATTGAATAAAGGTTGTATTATGTCTTCCCTCTCTCTGTGGCATGAAACAGGAACAATCATTCCCATAACAATCTATTTCCGAAAAATGGCATTCTGAGCACTCACTTTTTAGCTCATCATGAGTTTACGAAGAATCATAAAAGATACCATGTTTCGTACATTCACTTGCGTAAGGAAACATCATTCTTGAACTGATTTTCAACCAAGGAATGTATAAGATTCTGCAATGCAATTACTGATGGGGGATTTTCTTGGAAGATACTCCACAATGGAAAGACCACCACATTAAAATTAATGAAGATACTAGTAATGGAGAATGTTCATGAAGTCGGACGAAGAAGGCTGGTGAAATGAGAAGAAAAGTGACGGACGGCCACAATGTCTTTATAATATATGAAAATGAACGTCCCAGATCACTTGGGTCGGTTGATCCTCGGAGGGCTTTATCCGTAACGGGACAACTGTTGGCAATGGAGAACCCTCTGAATCTCTATCACACATTTTAAGACCGAGTTCCTTTCTTTTCTTACACGGTCAAACACACTCCAGTTTTGATTTCAATCGTTGTACTTATTTAAATCCCTACATATAAATCACATCATCAAATTTAGTCAACAGCCCACATCAGTCTACTCAATTAGCGGTGTACATTAAAGAAGTTAACATGGTTAAACTCAAATTCAAGTCTTTGTGAAATTATAAGGGTTAAAATGTTAGATGGTATAAAATGAAAAGCAACATTTTAAATATCAAAATAAAAATTACCATTTTTAGTGAACTCATGTTCTGTCCATGATAGAGTGATAGACTATTGGGTACGTTTGGAAACGCGATAGAATAAGTAACTTATTTGCAGAAAGACTTAAAGTGAGATTGGAAATAAGTTAGATTGTAAAAGGAATTTGTATTTAGAAAAGCGGTGGAAGAAGTGACTTATTTGTAAAAGCTCAGGATTTCAGCTTTTTGCTAAAAGTAACTTATTCCCATAAACCTTTCCAAAACAACAATTTATTTCAACTTTTCGCATGTACGCTGCACATTTGACTCTAGAAAGTGGTTGCCAAACACGCTTATTGTACACGTTTAAGAACGCAGTAGATAAGTATTTTTACGCAAGTCAAAGTAAATATATGAATGACATTATCTCATTTTGTGAAAACACACACATACATACAGCTGACATGACACCATTTGGCGTGAAGAAAGAGATAGATTTTGGAGGAAGAGGAGAGAAGTTTCTTCATTGAATCAGAAGCGTAGAGCACATACGCCGACGAAGCGGACCACTTCATCATAAAGACGAAGAGACGCACAATTAAATTCCACAAGCTATGCCGCACTATATGTTTTATACTTTTGTTAAACAGAACCACAGACAGGCCATGCAAGAACAACCAGATACGTGTGTGTATTTTCAATCAGGATCATATGACGCGCGCATATAAAAGGTAGAATCTACTTTTTTGTTGTAATTTATTATCTAACAATAAAATAAATATATAAGAGGAGTTTTATATTTATTTATGCAAATCACGATTTTTAATACTAACGTCAAGGGCTGCTATTGACTAGAAAGGGCTGCTGTTGACTAGAAAAAGTAGACGAAAATGCATATAATTCATGGATGAGATATAGATCACACGATGTTGACATCTCGAGATTTTGGAGATTGAGGGGGTGGGTGGTCTGATACACCCCAGCTACCTCTCAATTTTTAAACTCTTTCCAAATATTTTTTTTTGTTTTTCTTTGAATAATTAGATTTTATATAATAATAGATGTTTTGATATTTCATAGATAAAAATGATTAATTTTTAATTTTTTAAAAATAGACACCTTAAAAAGCATTAATCACATCCCAATTTTAGAGTGTTGTTCTCTGAAAAATATAAAAATTAAAAACTGAACCACTTTTAACATATAAAATATTAAAATTTTACTAATTTACGTAGAACTTAATAATTCAAAGAAAAAAATTTAAAAATAACCCAAAATTAAAGGCAGTAGATGGGGCGTGTACGTAACTGGCATGGGCGAGGTGACATCCCAACTCGAGATTTTGATGATAAAATGAGGTGATGACCGTCACCGTATGAAAAATAGTTAGAATAATACATTTTAACATACTCCATTTATATTTGGATAAAAGTTAAATTTAAAATATATTTATTCTGTCAAAAAAGAGTTTTTTGTTCAGAGTATATTTTAAAAGTATGAATTACCAAACGTTAGAATTTACAAACTAACAGATTGCATCTTGGATCCAAAGTACTTATCAAACACCCACAATGCTCTTATGCTTATCCATGGTGACAGTTCCAGTGGCCACGTGTCAGACTTGGAGGAAGCGGTTGAGCAAAAGAACAAGCTGAGGAGGAGAAAAGGCATAAGTGGAAATGAGAAGGAAAAGGAGACAATAATAGTGACGTTTTTTATTCGACTAATTACAATCCATTCATATCTCATGAGCATTGAACACCCAATATCCTAAGACATACACTCATTCTTTCTTTTTTCCCATCTTCCTATTGTTAGGGTTTGTTTGACAACTAATTTTAGAATTTAGGTTTGATTTTAAAACTTAGGTTTTACCTTAAAATTGAGGTTTTGTCCAAGTAAAATTTTTTTTCTTAAAAGCTATTTTGGTTAAAAAACCTCAGTTTGAAACCTATTTTTTCTCTTTCCTACTTTTTCCTCTTTCCTACTTTCCTACCGACTTTTTTTGCCTCGGAATCCGTAAAAGCTAATAATTTCTCAAACATAAATCACTTTTCAAAATCTAGGTTTTGCCTTGAAATCTGTAAAAGCTATTTTCCAAAATCTATTCTCCAAAACCCAAGTTTTATCTCAGAATCTGTAAAAATTATTTTCAACCTTACATCCAAACAAGCTCTTAGTCTGCATTTTGAGAAGGTTGCGTTGGATTGTTGCCGCTTGCCAACATGTCATGGTTACTTGAGGAGCAAGCCAGGCATGCATTGATTAATAATAACCAATATAATTAATCTTTTATTACAGATCCTTTCCTATTTAATGGTTTTAATGAGATTGAGAATCTTTAATGGTTGAAAAAGGAACCTGCTGGTGTAAATTATGAAACCAATGTCCATTTAGAACAATGGTGCATTTTCAATATGATTTAAAACTTATTTCGGTAAAAAATATGATTTACAATTTATAAAGTAAATATATCAAAAAGAGTTTTATCATGTTATCCAACAGGGTCAAAGTTAGTTTTTTATTGCATGTTCGTATAACAACATTTAATGTTATATACACAATAAAACAAATCTAGCTATCGCTGTAGCTCATGATAGAGCTTAGCTTGGCCTATTTATAGAACAGTTAACTAGGGAACTCATCATTTTGGTTAATTTCTTCGGTTCATTAAATCTGAATAGATTTGCATTGTTCAAATCTAATTTTTTATTTTTATTTCCATTAAAAACTTATTTTAATTGGTATAAAATCTAAAATAAAATTAATTTTTTAATTATCATATTTTTAAATAATAATTTTTAATTAAAAATGATATTTTTTAAAAAAATTACATTTAAACCATCAAAATCAAATATGAAGATATCTACGACATTTGGGGTTTTCACATGTTAGAAAGGGAAAGGGAAAGAAAAAGCCATACATGGGTGTCAGTCGTCAAAGATTGCAACTAATCCAACCATTCCTATCTACTGACCACCTCTACTGTATATAACTTTGGAATCAGATGCTTAGCTCTCCACATACAATTTGCATCACATTACTGCAGACATGGAGATCCTTGTCCTTCTCTTCTCTTCTATCTTTCTCTTACTTGTTATCTACAGAGCAACAAGAAGAAGGACACAGCTTCCACCAGGTCCTCCTGGCCTTCCTCTCTTGGGCAATCTTCACCAGCTTATTACCTCTCAACCACATCGTTACTTATGGCATCTCTCCCATCAATATGGTCCTCTCATGTTCCTGCGCTTTGGCGTCAAGCCCGCCATAGTTGTTTCCTCTTCCAGAGTTGCCAAACAAGTCATGAAAACCCACGACCACGTATTTTCCAGCAGACCATCCTTGCTTGGTCAACAGAAACTGTCGTACAATGGCTTAGACTTGGCTTTCACTCCCTACGGTGACTATTGGAGGAATATGAGAAGATTGTGTGTCCTCCACCTGCTTAGTTCCCGACGAATCCACTCCTTTCGTCCCATGCAAGAAGATGAGGTAGTGCGAATGATTAGGAAATTGTCGCAGTCTGTTGCTTCTGAGGGAGTAATCAACTTGAGCCAGACGATGATATCTTTCACAAGCACTTTGATTTGTAGGATTGCCTTCGGGAAGAGGTACGAGGAAGGAGGTGAAAGAAGAAGATTTCATGAAATGTTGAAGGAGGCTCAAGATTTGATGGCGGGATTTTACTTCTCAGACTACTTACCTTGGTTGGGGTGGGTTGATAGACTCAGAGGACTTACCAGTCGATTGGATAAAATCTTCAAGCAGCTTGACACGTTCTACGAACAAGTTATCAACGATCACATGAATCCAACAATACCTCAAACCAACCAACAAGACGTCATCGATATCTTTCTTCAAATAAAGGATGCGCCTCAATCAACCTCGGTTGACTTCACTACGGATCACATCAAAGCTTTGCTCATGGTAATCTTGTCTCCTTATTTTTTTTGGATGCTTCATGGAAATATATATATATATATGTAGTAGTTTTTGAGGTTTACGTTACTGATCAAATATTTCTCATATATATGTGGATGTAGAATATATTTATCGCAGGAACAGACACAAGTGCAGTAACAGTAGTCTGGGCGATGACGGCATTGATGAAGAATCCCAGAGTGATGAAGAAGGTACAAGATGAAATCAGAAATTTATATGGCGAGAAAGACTTTATAAACGTAGATGATATTCAAAGGCTTGCTTATTTGAAAGCGGTGGTGAAGGAGACTCTAAGACTGTTCCCACCTTTGCCCTTACTCGTCCCAAGAGAATCCATGGAAAAGTGCAACATAGAAGAGCATGAGATTGAAGCCAAGACTCTAGTTTTTGTGAATGCGTGGGCCATAGGGAGAGATCCTGAGACATGGAAAGACCCAGAACAGTTTTACCCAGAAAGGTTCTTCAACTGTTCAATAGACTTCAAAGGGCAAGATTTTGAGCTGATTCCTTTTGGAGCCGGTCGTAGGATCTGTCCTGGAATTCATATGGGAGTGATCAATGTGGAGCTTGCACTTGCCAATCTTCTTCACTGTTTTGATTGGGAATTGCCTGTTGGGATTAAGGAGCAAGACATTGACACAGAAGTCAACCCAGGATTAGCCGTACACAAGAAAAATGATCTCTGCCTAGTCGCTAAGAACCCTAAAACAAACCCATATCAAGGCCTATTGATGTAGCTAGGTTTCCAGTAATCAGGATTCTGTAGTGGTATCAACTATTTGATAGCTGAAACTTGAATTATTCCTTGTTTTGTAATCATGGGGAGTTCATCTTCTTTAGTTTCCGTTGTCGAAGAGTTTACTGTGTCTAAGAATAAAGTGAAGAAGTTAAATACAGTGAATGGTTTTCTGTGTGACCGTCAAAGTTAATTTGAATTATCTAGACTTTGTATTTTGTCTTTAAGTTAAAATCTTATTTTTGTAAAATTATTTGCCAATTAAAAATTATCCTACTACTTCATTATGATAAAAACAAATTAAGTGTGTATTTGGCAATCCGTTGGAAGAGTGATTTTATGGATTCCAAGATAAATATGTGAGAGAAGTTTTATTTCAATTTGTGTGCAAAATGTTTTGTGCGTGTAAACCAAACAAGCACTACATTTTCAAGAATATAATATAACAGAAAATGCATCATTCATTATTATTATTATACTTAGTCCAAGTTACAGAGGAGCATCCTATGTCCATCAAGCATAGCATCCAACATATTTTTGACCAATATTTGATGGTCGTAAAAAGTCTATACACACATATACTATATTCAGAGGTGCACTCATGCTCATATGGCCATTTAGCAAGAATGGGGCTTTCAATATCATGTTTCGTAATGTGAATTAAATAATAATTAAGAGCTTGTTTGGAAGTTCGATGGAAAATAGCTTTTACGGAGTTTGATGTAAAACCTAGATTTTAGAAAACAGATTTTGGGAGAATAATTTTGATGCATTCCAAGGCGTGTAAGGGATCGTGAGCAGAATGTCTTGTAAGGGATCGTGAGCACATAGAATATGAATATGAAGTAGATTTTTAATAATTATGTTCTAAATTCCTATCATGAATTAAATGAAAGAAGCAGATTTCATGAACTCTTGGATGAAGCTCAGGCCTTGTTGGTGGAATTTTACTTGTCAGATTATATATATCCAGAAAGGTTCTTCAACCGTTCAGTAGGCTTTAAAGGCCAACAACCACCACGTGTTCACATATATGTTTATATATACATGCCTTTGTGGGTCATAAATTATAAATAAAGAGACTGTTTAAAGCTAATAATTGGTATTTAATTCAAATGATTAACCAAAAATAAAAACCGTTTGTCCGTTCTCTATTTTTAAAGATCCTGAGTCTATTCCTTTCCACTTGATGTTTGTTTGGGAACTTCGTTCTTCCAACAGTGTACGTAAATCAAGACAAAATCATCTCAAAATTCGTAAAAACCATCTTGAAATCTGTAAAACTATCTAAAAATCTGTAAACTAATTTCTTCTAACGGAACTCCTTTCTCTCAACGGAATTTCTAAACACACACTTATATGTTACCAAATTATGGATATAACTCTCATATGCATAGCCATATTAACTTGCCAACACGTTGCAGAAGGAATACATTGTGGTCCAACGTCCCTAGCAAAGGGTGGGACAAAAAAATGAGTCCAGCTGATGCAAAGTGAGTGGCTGAAGCAAAGAGGCAGCTCATCACTCAGGCTCGTCCTCTCTTCCGAAGTGGACTGATCCCACACCATATAGATATCTCGCGAGTTCAATTAATTTATCAGTATAGCCAATTACAAGCTAAGCTAAACTCTACCACCCTAATCTTGATCTCTCACTTAAATCCGTGTTATATTATTTTTTACCCACTGCAGATTAAAGTTTTTCATATTAAAATTGAATTATAGTTGGATATATAAATTATATGTGTACAGTCAAAAAATTTAAAGATGGGATATATCTCTTTTCAATCACACCAGTACTTTTAGGTTAAAAAAAAACACACACCAGTCAGTACTGAATACCAACTGCCCTTTTGGACACATTCGACAAAATTAAAACGATACAGAAGACTGAATATTTTGAGGAACATCGACATCCAACATCCGACAATGTGTGTGTTTGATAATACAGTAGAGAAGTACTTTTATGTAAGTCGATGTAAATATATGAAGGAGATTCTCTTATTTTACAAAAAAATACTGTTGAATATACTTATAGAGAATAAATAAACTTTTTTAAATAAGAACAATATCGACTATATAACAAGCGTCGCCTTGTTGAGTCAGAAAGCGGACATTTTGAAGATAAGAAAGAGATCAAGTGCGTTTGGCGTCTAAAATCATTTTAGCTTACAGGCTATAACATTTGTTACCTTTTTATTTCAAAATATATTATAAACAAAAAAAATTCTTTTTAATGAAATACGTGCACTATAAATCTAACGTTGATCTAAATATAAATATATTTTATCAAAATAAAATGTATCTTCCCAACGTTTTTTCAAACGGACCCTAAATGTACGTTTGTTTATGTTTTCTCTGTTTTCTTATTTTTAAAATTGTTTTATAAAACAGTTTTTGAAAACAAGTTTTAAAAATGAAAAACAAAAAAAAATCTGTTTGAATAGTTATTTTAAATTTAAAAATTATAAAACCTAACTCTATCAAACTATCTAAAACTCTTAATCGAATCAAATTAAAGATTGATTTACCGATTTATTTGTTTGATTGGCCGTTGCTTTTTTTTTTTTGAATATATGTTTCCTTTTATTATTAACAATCATATTTAAAATATTATCATATATTAAATATCAACGTCTAGACTAATCCATTTTATTACATCAAACACGTTGATTGATTTTTAATGCCATACTTGTTAGTGCAAGTCTCTTTCCAGATTTATATATGTATATATATATATATATAAAGCGTCTTTTGAGGAGACTCAATCTGCAAATCCTAAAGAGAACGACAAATATTACCTGATTTCATATCTAGCATGAATAACGTTTCCTTTTATTAAATTCGTCTCCGATTAGCCGGGTCTCCTTCTGGGCCAGCTCGAGGCGTTTTAACGTGACGCTGACACCAAATATTTGAGAGTTTTGTAATTTCTTTTAAAAGAGTAAAAAATTATTTAATTAATATGTTAATCATTTTTCTTCAACATAATCAGTCTGAATTATAAACTGATATATAATATAATGATATATCAATTACATAATTTATTTAACTTTTTTAATTTTATAAAAAAATCAATTGACTATTATTTAAAAACAGAAGTAAGAAGTGTAATATTTAGTGTGTTTGTCAATACATGTTCAATAGTGTTTTTCTACAAAATGAGATAATGTCATTCATATATTTACATCGATGTACGTACAAGTGTTTCTCTACCATGTTTCCAAACTATTCTATTGTAATTTCCCCCTCTTCATCGTTACGTGAACCTAAACGTTCCTCTTTTATATGATAGAATCAGGTTCATAGCTAGCTCACTTACACCATCACAAATATGATGACAGGGAAGGCATTGGTAAGAGATTTAGTATCGGTTCTACAGAGCCAATGCATACAAAGTCAAACCCGCTATTAAATTTACATTGTTTGTGATTAACCGTTGCAAATAAATTCCAACGCGGGAAATCGGTCCTCACTTCATGTTGCTTCAATAAAATAACATCGAGTTTATGATTTTTCATTTCCATGGAAGAATTCAATGGCGAGTTAGTTGAGGAGGGTAAGTTAGATAAAGGGGATGCAGTTATTTATAGATGGGGGAAGCAAGAGACGAGGCCTAAAAGTAACTCGAGATTTGTTTTCCAAATTAAACCCGCGTGATACTATTACAGTCTAGTTGATTAAATGGGCTTAAAAAATGTAGCCTAACAAAAGTCAGATTTTGGAAAGTACTTTGGGCCAACAGATATTTGTTACAAGACCCAAAGATTTTTTTAAAGGGAAAACCGTATCTAAGTCCTAAAGAAGAGAACAAATAATAAAAATGTCTCTTGGATTTTAACACTTGCTGAAGAGTTTCATGGGATCTCATGGAATATATTATCTGTATGTAATTAGTAGTGTGCCCTCGAGAAAAAGAAACAGAAGCTATCGGATAACTCCACTCAGACCCTCCAGTCCAGTCCTCCTAGAATCAATTCCGTTTCTTCTTTCCCCTTCATTCCTTTTAAATCTTCCACCGTCGCTCGCCACAACAATCCTCCAATCAAAAAAACCTCATCTTTGCTGGAGGTCCCTCCGGTCTAACCTCACCATCTAATGGCAGTCCAGGCATCGCTTCCGGTGGGTTCGGCTTCGCTCCTAATATAGTCTGTAGACAGACATGCATATCTATTTCTTCCGGATAAGCCTTCCCCACAGTCGCCAGTTTCTACTAGTTTCCCAAACAACTATAACCCTTTTCTTTCGCTATCGGTACCTTTCTGATCATTAATTTAGCATATCTGTATTCTGAACTGTAAGTTACCAAGTTTTTTCCTTTGTTTATTTTCTTTCTCATTGAGTGTTTATGGCTGTGCTTAGCAAAGTTCGATTGGTTCCTTTTCTCCTGCTAGAAAAAGGCGACTACTAAGGTCCGTCATTTACTCTCCTTCTCTGTCTCTCTCTCTCTCTCTCTCTCTCACACACACACACAAACACGCACAAAAAAAAAAAAGATGGTAGGGTGAGTAGTTCAGGGAGAGATGGAAAGTGGGATTAACGGGTGAATGTGTTGCAGCTGTGGAAGGGCGGAGAGATGAAAGCAGAAGTTATTGGTGGACACAAGGCGTGGATGGTGATTGAAGAAGTGAGAGAAATGATCCAAAAGTTCATATAACATAGGGTGTAGCATTCGTCGTCTTCTACTCCCAAAAGAAAACAGCATTCCTGTAATCCTTTTTGTTGCAGAAGAAATAGAATATATATTCTCAATTGCCAAATTTGTTGTTTCATGAATTGTAGTTGTAGGATTATTTCAATTGACTCTTTGATTTCAAGGATATTTTTGGACTCTATGATTATTTTTCTCTTTATATTTTATAACATTAAAATAACATCCTCTTGTAAGTGTTCTTAGAGATTAAAAATATTAATTTAGGATTCAAAGAATACTTGCAAAAGCTTTCTTAAGTAAAAAACAAATATTTAATTTCATTTATTGCTCAATCTGCTGATACAATTAATATAATCTAATTTTCAAGTTTCAATTATAATATGATTATGTAAGGTTGACATGTATACCTTTATGTTATCAACAAAACCATCCATTCATCATACAAATTTCAAGGCTGAAAACTTTTAGACTATAGGGGTCTAATATTAAAATTCATGTGAACTATAAAGGATTAATAAATTAACACATCCTTAATAGCTACTAAGATCCAAACTCAATATACTGACATAAAAACATGTTAACGAATTGAATTCTCTGCTTGATTTCCTACAAAACTTGTCTCCACATGGGATGCCATTACTCAGCGGCGACTTCTCTCCACATGGGATGTCATTACTCAGCGGCGCTTCTTATCTCCCTTCTTATTTCCTCCTTTTCTCCTTCTCCCTCCCCTAGGCACATGGCTTTCAGTAGCTTGATCTTTAGAGTGCGTTGGATTTAACAAATGCTTCACATTGCGGAAGCCATTTTTAAAATAACCTTCACTTGACTTCAGACCTCTCTCCTCAGATCTGCTCTTACCCGCTGATCTTTTACTGCCACCACCAAGCTTTCCCCCAGTTTCTCCAAGAATCAAAGGCTACAAGTCACAGATGGTAAAATAAAGGCAGCAAGAATCACACACAAGTAATTAGATACTAATATCATTTATATTGTATGTTTTTTAAAAAGCTTTTTTCTCCTTTTTTTTTCCATATATAAACCGAGATAAAACCCCTCTTACATACTATTAGTTCTTCAGTGTTGGTGGCTAAAAGGATATTATAAAACGCAACACCAGCTTTGAAACCATAAACCATAAATTTCTCGACCCAAACAAACCTTCACTTACTATATGCAAAGATCCCATAATCAAATAAAAGAAAAGGGGGGAATATCGAGAATGGTAACTTTGGAATCTTAAAAAGTACCATGTTTATGAGCTACCGAATATGTACAGTTTGAGCCTCAACAAAGCATACCAAAGAAATCAAAGAATAAATATTCAAATTACACGACCAAGAATAAAAGCGTCCACAATTTTTGTGTGGTCTGGACTCCAATCACCTCTCTTCATGTTCATGCACGCTTTAGTCAATGATATACGATATGTCAACTCTATATCTAGTAATATATCCTCCCAAGTACGGAGGAGAGGCCGATCACAATGGCGTGTAAGGACCATCCTCTTTTGCGTTGCCATCGTTTGAAATTAAACCTGTCCATATCAGGAAAAGAATGGATCCAGATCATATATCACCAGCACCATTATAAACTCCAATTCCAATTATAAGGGAAGTCTTGGGTCAGGGTGCAAAAGGAGAAGGAAGTCCCTAACAATTTAACAGCACATTATTGTTTGCTAATCAAAAGGTTGGTCCGAACACATTTAAGTAACAGTTACATGGGTTAGCCACATAATAAATGTGAGAATTAGTTTAACCGAGGTCTTTACTAGGTTCTCGTGCTTGATTGATTCTTAAAATCAAATCTAATCATGATGATCTAAGGAACACTGCATGAAAATAGTCGTACAGAAAGGGTGGATCATGAAGCTCCCAAAACAAAAACAAAAAACATGATTACCTGAATATCTGGAATGGTTCTTTCTTACCAGTTTTTAATAACTCATCAGTGCCGACAAGCTCACAATATTTACCCAAGTCTCCAAGAAGAACTGACACGCAAATTTGTATCACACAGCATACGGTGGATACGACAATTATGAAAATTTTAGGTTACAGGTGTATGAACATGTATATTTCAAAATTTTAACTTTCACCATACAAGTAAGAGTATGAGTATCTTATTGGTAAAGTAGTATAAAGATATTCATAACAATCAACGAAAATATTAAGTTTTTTTTTCATAGATTTTAAGTATTATAGAAATATTTTGTCGGAAAAAAATCATAAAATAGATGATAGAATTTGCATACGTATCCTGAATCGAAGTATAGGACTTGTAAGTATAAGATACTGTTTTCAAGCGTCATTGCTTTATAAGTCGCTTCGTGAATCCTGTAAGACCCTAAAGAATAGAGATTACATATGACAGCCTAAATTCGAGAGAAGAACGCTCAGAAGCAGAACAAGAAATTAAAGATGAAAAGAAGGGAAGCAAAGAAATGTTACCATTGCGAGGAGGGCTCTCAGCTTTGATCCTCACACTAGCTCCAACGACAGCGACTCCTCCAGTGACGGCGTCAGGCGTCTCCTCTTGCTATGGCGTTGGCTCCCGAGGAGTGCGATACCAACGGCGTCTTCTCTTTCTCTTCCTGTAAAATGATTTCAAAACGAGGTTAGATTTTGAAGAAGGGCGCACGGTCATTGCCCATGAACGATATATTTCATTTAGATCCATAAGACTCTTTTGGCAAGTGTCAAAATTCAAGGGACATTTTCATT
>JANTPZ010004048.1:0-20982 GCA_025593235.1 Vachellia pachyceras
CGCTTAAATCTGAAAAGCCAGTTTTCTTCATAAAGGTACTATCTTGCGTTAGAGATAGCACATACGTACCCTCAAGTAGCAGAATTCAAATGAAAGAATATGTGTTTGTCTTTTGTAAATTTTATTTAACTTAATCCAAGTCCCACTACCAGAAAAATGACATTTAGTGACGGAAAAATCCATGGCTAAATGGCTAGTTTCATTCAGAAAATTTTCATTTAGGGGAGGAAAATATTATCGACCTTCGTTTTAACAACGGAAAATAGCCATTTAGCGACGGATTTTCCGTCGTTAAATAGCATTTTTCTAGTAGTGTCCGAAATTTCATGAAATGAATAATCTTCCCAAATAATCTTCACGTAATCACATTGGACTTGTTTGAATAGTCCGTTGGGAGAACGATCACAGATTTCAAGGTAAATATGTGAGATGAATTTTGTCTCAGTAAGTGCATGAAAGCTTTTAGGGAGGCAAACGGCCTCCCCAAACAAGCCCATTTGTATAATTCAACTCTTTCCTTAAGCTTCAACAAAGTATCATAATCGCTTAAATCTGAAAAGCCAGTTTTCTTCATAAAGGTACTATCTTGCGTTAGAGATAGCACATACGTACCCTCAAGTAGCAGAATTCAAATGAAAGAATATGTGTTTGTCTTTTGTAAATTTTATTTAACTTAATCCAAGTCCCACTACCAGAAAAATGACATTTAGTGACGGAAAAATCCATGGCTAAATGGCTAGTTTCATTCAGAAAATTTTCATTTAGGGGAGGAAAATATTATCGACCTTCGTTTTAACAACGGAAAATAGCCATTTAGCGACGGATTTTCCGTCGTTAAATAGCATTTTTCTAGTAGTGTCCGAAATTTCATGAAATGAATAATCTTCCCAAATAATCTTCACGTAATCACATTGGACTTGTTTGAATAGTCCGTTGGGAGAACGATCACAGATTTCAAGGTAAATATGTGAGATGAATTTTGTCTCAGTAAGTGCATGAAGGCTTTTAGGGAGGCAAACGGCCTCCCCAAACAAGCCCATTTGTATAATTCAACTCTTTCCTTAAGCTTCAACAAAGTATCATAATCGATTAAATCTGAAAAGCCAGTTTTCTTCATAAAGGTACTATCTTGCGTTAGAGATAGCACATACGTACCCTCAAGTAGCAGAATTCAAATGAAAGAAATATGTGTTTGTCTTTAGTAAATTTTATTTAACTTAATCCAAGTCCGAAATTTCATGAAGTGAATAATCTTCCCAAATGAGGGTGAGTCCGGGCGTAATGGTGAAGTTGATCATCGGTATAAGTTTTAGAAATAATCTCTAAGGCCGTATAAACCTATTTAACAGTATAACTCATCTGATAGAAGCCTTGTGCATTGATCCATCATGGGATAAGAAGAATAATCTTCCCAAATGAGAGATATTAGCTCCGTTTGGTAAACCCGTTTGCACAACGGGTGCGCTTACCGAAACACTTTTCCTCTCACATAAACTACCTCAGAATCTGTGTCCGTTTTCCCAACGGGCTATCCAAACGGAGCGATTAGAGGCACCAAATTTGGGTTCTCTCTATATGAAATAATCAAAAACAAAATCGTCGAAAAGATCTTGCACATAATTTTGTTTGATTGATTGGTGAGGAAGTCGACGTAACATTGATATAATGATATAACATAGAGAATAGCCTAATAATCAAGTAATTAATGGAAGATTTTATTTTTAGTGCAGTGATGATGTTATAATAATAATAATGATAATGCCTATTGCACGTTGTGTGGCCATAGCTTAGGTTTGATTTAAAGGCTAATAAGATTGATTTTACATTTCGAAAACAATATCTCAACAACTTTCTGCCCTTACCAAACAAGTCTGCCTCCATTTATGCAAGTACTTATTTTTGAGGCCACCATTATTCAATTTATCTCATTTTAAGTATTTATTATTAGGCCCCAATCACAGTACTCGCTTACACACACACACCCATCAACAATTTCTTTTATAAAAATAAAAATTGAATTCCATCCATTTTTTAATTTTATCAAAATTACAAGAAAAAACTCTTATATTTTAAACTTGAACAAAAATTTCCTTAAAATCAAGAATTAGACATATATATATATATATAATCAATAGCAATGAATTGGCAGGAAAATAAAGAAGGAAATAAGTTTGATGGTACAATGTTGTATAGTGGATTTGGTAGTTGTGGTCAACATAAACAATAAACGAGAAGTAATTTAATTTGTGGCAGGAGACACTATCAGAAAAATATTATTTAACGACGGAAAAATTTATTATTAAATGACTATTTTTCATAAAAAAAATTCATTTAGCGACGGAAAATATTAGCGACCCTTGTTTTAACGACGAGAAATAGTCATTTAGCAACATATTTTTTATCAGTAAATGACATTTTTCTGGTGGTGAGAAAATAAAATATCAACAAACTATTATTCCATGTCGATCGGTTCTTAAATCTCCATCACATATACTTCATACAAAATTTTCTGTACTTTCACATGCTTATAAATGAAACCACATATTCATATCTTAAATGCCATCCACTATCCCCACCACCAACACCTTCTTTTTCTTGCATAATTGAATTGGGTTCACATCAACAAAAATAAAAACAAGGATAAAATACACACACATAAAATTGAATTATTGCCCCCAAAAATGTGTGATTGAAGTTTTTTTTATCATAACTCTCACAATCATTATAGCATCTATAAAAGTTTGAACTTCACAATCTTTTATACTTAACAAAGTTTTAAGGTAGACGTTTTATGTGAGTTGGATTATAATGCCCCAACTATAATTAAATTTGATGTAATCATCGATATGTTATCTTCTTTATCTTATGATTTCACCTTATTTTATTTAGTACTCTCTATTTCAATACTTTCATTGATTCAAATTTTTTTTCCTATTTTTGAAATTAAAGATTCAATAAGATATATGTTAGAGAATTTATTAATAGAACAGGTAACTAAATTAAAACCTAAATATGTGTTCTTTTAAAGACCAAAATTGTTAGCTTTGTTATGTACTATATCTCTTGTTCTTAATTTACATTATAAGATACATTTTATATTTATAATCAAAAGTAATATATTAGGTGTGACAAATTTAACGAGAAATAGAAAAAATAAGAAGAAAATATATTAACATATTTGATGCGGAAAATGACAATGTGTCTGTTTGGCAACGCTTAATTTATACCCAGAAGCACGTTTAACAGTGTTTTTCGTAAAACAAGATAATTTTCTTCACATATTTGCCTCGGTTTGTGTAAAAGTACTACTCTACCGTGTTGCCAAACGGACACAATGAGCCCGTTTGGAAACGCAGTGGAGAAGTGTTTTTACATAAGTTAAGGTAAATATGTGAAGAAGATTATCTCATTTTGCGAAAAAATATTGTTAAACGGACTTTTGAACCCCTCATAAATGTTGCCAAATAGGACCAATATATCATAATATTTTTTTTTGGATTTCTCCTCCGATATCCCAGGGCAAACCATCTTTCAGGCATATCAACTGCCCCAGACTAATCCGGATCGAGGCATGACAGGAACCATTAAGGTTGGCGCCCCTGGCCCCTAGGGTGCTACGTTCCCACGTCTTGAACTCGAGACCCGTGGTTAAGCTAGAACAGCCCCAATCAGCTGATCTAACCCGTCGGGGTTATATATCATAATATATTGATAAATCAATAGACATTTTATTTATTACATTACTTACCTGGGACTGCCTGGTAGTTTTTGTAAGAATTAATTAACACACGTAGTCTTGTTCTTGTGATCCTTATCGTATATACTGGAAAAATGAATATAAAACTCCCATTATTGACCTCAAAAGCATATACCAAATGAAAACGTACGTGTGGAAAGCATATCGTAATTAAAAATTAAAGAAAATTACATCGCCGTTTCCCTTTTGCTGTTACTGAATGAGATGGCCTTTAATTAATTAAGTAGTTATTAACGTGCTGGCAAAAAAAAAAAAGTTATTAACGTGATAAGTGAGGGACACGTAAGTGTTGATGATTATAAATTGCCATCAATTTAATATTATTCTTTTAATGAAAATTTCATCAGCCATTATGTCATCCCACAGCAATCGTTACAATCTATATAGAACATGTTAGGAAAATCATGGTTCCTAATTAAGTTGACCTAAAACACCAACCATTTCAACTTAACAACAAGACATGAGGAAGAAAAACGAATGTGTGTGTGTAATAATTTCGATCCTCCTTCTTAATTATTTCTTTTCGTTGAAAATTGAGTCTGAAAGTGTTCATTGTATCTCATGCTATAGCTAGGGTCTATGAACATAGCAAATTATTGTTGTAATTATTAATCAATTATTTACGCCATTAATATGCGTCAAGAGGAATTGTTTATCATCTTTATAGAAGTCACAAACTTGGGATAACTACATATTATTATTATATATCATTTTCAAATAAATTATTTTGTTTTACTTTACACACACACATCTCCTGAGGCAAAAACTACTCATAAACGCAATTATGGGTATAAACAAGCATCCGTATTAATTAGCTTTTGAGCACGTGTTAGTTGAGGATAAAAATTGATCATTAATTAATTTATTATAACAAACTCTGGTTGAAACACGTACGTCCTGACAACAAGTAATTAGTTTAATTATTCACCAAAAAAAAAGTAATTAGTTTAATTGTGACTGAGATATTTCCTTAATTATGATCATCAATTTGTCATATTTATAAGGTTAAAGTATATTTTTAATCCTTTATGTTAATTTGCTTCAGGTTTCAATTTAGTCCTTTAAGTTTAAAAAGTACACTTTCAGTCCTTCAAATTTAACGCCATTAGTTTCTCTTAACGGATATTGCTGACCCATCAAACTTAACGCTGTTATTTTAAATCTTTTTTATTTTACATAATTTAAAATATTAAATTTATTATATTATTAAATTAAAATTAAATTTTGAGCATGTTTTATCAACGTTTTATCGCACAGTCATCAATTAAATTTGATGAGTCATTAATTTCTGTTAAGAGAAACTAACGGCGTTAAGTTTGAGGGACTCAAAGTGTATTTCTTAAACTTAAAGGACTAAAATGAAACCTGACGCAAACATAAAGGACTAAAAGTATACTTTAACCTATTTATAATTGTAAAAATCGTCATTAGAATATGTCTTAAACACGGATAATTAACATGCATGTCAAACATTCTAATAAAGTAGTTCCCATGATAGTAATTTATTTATAATTATAAATAATGAGACCTGCCTATTTCATATGCATAGATCAAATATACATAAAAAAATCTCTATAGGAAGAAAAATATTAATAGATTATCATTTACCTCGTACTAGAAATTAATGGAAAAGAAAAATAAATAATATTCCATTCGTTTGAATAAAATTAATGGTTCAAACATTGTAATATAAATAAAGAAAATCTTGTTGGTAAAATTAATTCAATTGGACTTGACCATATTTAAATTTAGCTCAATAATGTTAGTATTATTAGATTATTAAATAATTGTGTATGTGTAGTTCTTTCTGTTCAAAATATAATTAAGTTACATTCAATTATCATCCATCAAAATTAATGAAGCATAATTAACTCATTAAATTTATCTTAAATTGAAAGATATTGATGACATTAAGCTTATTCAAACCATCACTAATAAGTAGGGATAAAATCAAAAACTGATGATTAATAATTTTCTAAGCAAATTATATTATCTGCCAAGAATTCATGTGAGAAGTATAATATATTTTAAACCGGATGAAGTATATATATTAAAAAAATAAAGAAAGAAAGAGATGGAAAGGGAGAGAAGAAACCCATTAAATTAAACCTAAAAGTGGAAACACAAGACCAACACGATGGCTATAAGTTGGCGCATTGGTATGAAATTAGGTTACACTTGGCCATGTGGACACACACATATACACACACAGGTTCACACAGGTACCATAAATTTAACGATGCCATGTTTAAGCAAAGGAACATGTTCATTCGACTATTATGGTACGTCCAAACCTACAACTAGAGAAAACATACAAGCCAACAAAAGACGTACGTACGTGGTAGGAGGGGGAAGATTGAAACAACACATGCACGTCTTGTCGGTCCTTATAAGCTTTGTCCCCTTAATTATTTGTTTTGGCTCATTCATTAATTTTGAGAGACAAAGCCTTTTAATTTGTTAGTCTCTCTTCAACAACTGATATGGATCCATGAGTGAAAATGCATTAACGTCTCAAGGAAAGCTTTGCCCCATTTTACTTCTTCTTTCTTTCCATATACTGCATATAATCTTTAAGTTGATTAATTTAGAGACATTAATAACTAAATAAATTACATTAAAGTAAATTTTTAAAGTATTTATATTCTTTATTTTTTTTAACTAATTTATCTAATTTATAAACTGATATATAATTAATCTAATGATATATATAGATATTTTAAAAATATTAATTAAAATTTATAATTAAATAATTTATTTAACTTTATTAATCTCTTTAAATTAATCAACTGGGTTTTATATTAAGAAGCGAATAGAGTGTCATTATTCTTAATATTTCATCACAAATTCATTTTTTAAGGATGCACACACGTTCATATGCATTAAGCATAGTTTCATAACTATAATTGGAGTGCTGAGTAACCAGTGTTTGTTTTCATATATGTGAGCGTGATTAGATAGTCAACAAGACTTTTACTTTAATTTGTCACGTTAATTAAAATACAGTTACACATATTATTAAGTTAATTATGTGTATAGATAGACTTGTCTGTTCAAATTATCATGTATAGACTTGTCTGTTCAAATTATCATGTATAATATATTAGCATGTTTGTTGAGGGCATATTTTTTATTAAGGACCTTAATTCTAGCACATAATTTGACTCTGACCGTATTAATTATATAACAAATATGATGTTAAATAATTCAGAAAAAATATATTATTCAAATATATATTTCATATTTAAGTATTGTCAACTTTAAACAACGTGAGAATTTTATTGATAGATTATATCTAAATACCTCTATCAACTTTTTTAAACTAAAAGATGCGCATGAGTGTGATGAGATTTTAAACCTAATTTAATACAATATTTGATCCTTTGTTTTTATTTTGGTATTGTATAAGTTTTAGTTGTCATTCAATGAAAAAAACAATTCAATTTTTTATTAAATTATAAAAATTAAATATTTTAAGTAAAATAAAATTTAAGAAACTAAAAGTCAGTGGTTTGAAATTCGAAAGATCGAAATCAAAATAATAGTAAATGTCTTATATTAACACTTAAAAATAATGGAATATATGTGGGGGCTATACTAGGGGTTGCGTAGGAAACACACAGACTAAAGGAAAAACCATACCACCAAATTATTATTGTAGGCCTCCAAATTTCACCTTTAATTAATTTGTCATCCTCTTCTCTCTTGTTCATGTCACCCTGTCTTGTCATGCCAATATAATACAAATAAACTTGTCTCTTAATTAATTTGTGGCATATGCATTCATTTTGGTCTTATGATACATCTATTATTAATCCAACATTTTTGCATGATTGTTTCTTCATCATCACTAGAATATTTTTTTGTCTAACGTGGAATAATATGAATACACGCATGGATATAATAATAAACATAATAGGTTCGCATATAAAAAGCCTAGCTAATGAATTATTCATCTCCCTCTCTAAAACTTTCTTAAAAATGAAAATGCGAATTTCTTCACATTACAAAAAAATCATGATCATATGTCCCAAAAAAAAAAAAGAGTTGGCCCCAAAAGATTAGTATATTAAGTAAATATGATGCACCTTTTCTGAGAGCCAACATTTTTAATGACTACATCATCGACTTGCGGTCATAAGTTAGACATTAATTACTAAGGAAATAATAAATTCCAATAATACGTTTAAATATTAAAAATTGCCATGTTGCCCATGAACACTTTTTTTTATTTAATAGCACAGTATTAATGGTCCTCTTAATTCCTAGCTCCGCCCGTTTGTTGTCCTAAGAAAACAAATATCGCATAAAACACAGTAATTCGGAGTAGGAAAAGAAAATGCAGCGACTTACACTCACCTCACATGATTATATTCACACGTGGCACCTCTCTATTGCTTAATTCATAAGTAATTAATTATGAAGTCAAAATATTAATAATGTTCAAGAAGGAAAATTTCCTCCGAAACAGCACATATTGGCTAAGAAATAAATAATTAAATAATATTATGCTTCGCTGGCCATCCAATCATAACGGCCAAAAATCCTCTTTCCAAAAAAAAAATGGCTGACGTGGGCGACACCATTACACAATCCTCCCCCCTTAAAGCCTCAATCATTGGCCTTCTTTCCGTTACCAAAAAATTTTCTCTCTCTAGGCAATTGTGTTCTCTTCTCTGTTCTCCCCTGTTCATATATAGTTTGAGTGCAGCAGGATTCTGTGGAGGAGAAACAAAAAGCAATCTCTTTGTTTGCTTATATAAAGATTCCTGTTTCTTCAAAGTTATCACCTTTGAGGAGAAAAAAACAATATTTTTGTTTCCTTTGAGAAGATTGAAGGATTCAAAAGGGCTGAGATTTTTGTCTGAAATGGTTCCCATGTCTGAGATTTTGTTTGCTGACCTGGAAAAAGTTGAGGAGGGAGAGTGGGAGAAGGAGAGATAAGAAGAGAAGGAGTACCCAGAAAGCAGGGAAAAGAAATAAAGATAAACAAAGAGATTTTGATTTATTTTGATCTGCTGCTTCTGGTAATTTTCCCACCTCCTCATGCCTTTTCATTTTCTGCAACATCCCATGTTCTTTTCTCAGTAAAGTTTCATTCTTACCTTGTACCCTGAAACCTTCTTTAGTCCTAGATTCATACAAAGTTTGTCAAGATCATGTAATATTCAATATTGAAGCTGTTGCTCACTTTAAAACCATATCCTTCTTAAAATTCTCTTCTCTCATCAGCTTCCTCAGGTGTTTGCTGTAATCTGTGGACCATATTTTTCTAAAAGAACCAATAAAAAACTTGAACCTTTTTCCATTGATAATATGCTATGTCACAGAACCTATTAGAAAACATAGTTGGAAAAACTTGGGGGCCTATTCATCAGCATCAAGATGTGAACTTTCTTCTATTTTATATCTCATAGGTTGGTTGGCAATGTCTGCTGCAACTATGATCGGCGGTGATCCGATGGTGATATCAGCACCAGAAACAACTAAACCTGGAGCTACGATACTGGCTTCACAGATTGAAGTTGAATTTGTAATCTGTGACTGTTGTGGGCTGACAGAAGAATGCACACCAGCCTACATAGAGAGAATCAGAGAGAGATATTATGGGAAATGGATTTGTGGGTTATGTGCTGAAGCTGTGAAAGATGAGATTTTGAGGTCTGAAAGGCTTCTGAGTGCAGAAGAGGCAATGACAAAGCACATGAATTTCTGCAAAAAGTTCAAAACCTCAGGACCTCCTGCAAATCCAACTGTTCATTTGATTTCTGCTATGAGACATATTCTTAGGAGGAGTTTGGATTCTCCTAGGGCTCTGTCTAGGTCCTCCTCAGCAAACTCTAGCATTCATCATCATCATAGTCCTGGTTTTGTCAGCTCTGAGAACTGCTTCTCGACTCTGTCTGGTTCATGAAAAAAGGGATAATAATTGCATAGACCCCCCTCTCTTCTTTGGGACATTTGCAAATATCTCCCTCAAAACTTTGGACGAGCAATGGTTTAATCCCTCAACCACAACAATTTATCCCCTTATTGCATCCTAACTAGATAAAACTCAAATCTTCTATCAGAGACATGGTAGTTGGGGGGGTAATTCTTTTGTAGATTTGAAGTCGGAAGAAAATGTTTGTGAATGTATCAAAATTGAAGGTGGGGGTATCTGCATTTTGCTGTACAAGAAAGGAAGGTATATGGAATGGGAATAAAACAAGATGCTGCGAAGGGGAAGTATGCATTTGATTGGTCACAAGTATAAGCAAAATAATGGCAATTAAAGACATGAAAAGGTCAAGCTGAAGCTAGATGTCCATTTATATATATAGCTTGTGCTGGTACAGAGCTTTTGATGTGCTTGAATGAACTAAATTATATAAAATTTTGCTTCATTGGTACCAGCTACCTAGTTTTCTGTACTAATTTAGATCATGAAATAGAATAAACATTGTGTTTAAGAAAACTAATTGTGATTGATGAATATGGTCAAAATCAGTTATGATTCTTTTATACTAAAGAAACATCAATAATTGAGCCCTCCAAGCCGGCATAAACCAGTAATCATTGATGAATTATTAATTTGGCTGGTCTTGGTTTTCTTTAGCCCCTCAGTGCATTGAACTTTGCAGTAGCTTCTGGATTTTCTTTTAATTAACATTCACTCTCGCATTTCAAGGTGCCTGTGTCTTCTTCTGATCAACTTCAACCCAGGACAAGACAATAATAGATTTCTCTAATGGTTTGGAACCTTTGATTTGTGTGTGCGCGCGTAGCATATCTCCAGGATAGAATCATTTGAAGGGCTTATCTTCCTATGCCATGTATGACAGACCATGAAGCTTACAATTTGTCTACCATATCATATCATATCTTCTGAAATTTCTTGTTGGGATCCTGCAAAATAAAATTTGAATGAAATTCCAAGTCCATCAGTAAAGAATAAACTAGTCTCAAAATCTACACTATCAAGGTTTAAACGCGCTGAAAAACTAAATTATATAGATGATTATGGTACACAGAAGGACCAAAAAGAAATATTATATCCAATGCCACAAAGGAAAGAAAGAATGATTGTGCATGAGAAATGTTAAGTGGGAAGAGACCCATGTTGCGTATATGACTAGTTTAGAATTTAGAAGTTCTATATAGATCTGCATGCACTATACATGGAACAATTTTATGGCATGAAAACTCCACTGTTGGAAGGTTACATGTTGAATTATGTTCTTCGGTAGTACTACTCCTCTAATTAAAAAAAATAGAGTCTTTGTGCATACTTTTTTAGCTAAATAAATATATCCTTTTACTAGAAATAATTATGTTCAAGGAATTATTGAACACTAAATATGAACATATGGATTCAAACCTACCTTGCAAGTGACTAAGCCGTGTTATTTGTTCCAACCCATTGGTAATCTTTGCATGATTTGATTCCATTAATTGATATTATTCAGATGATTTGAGGTCTACAACCACACACACGGGCTTGACGACAACTAAGATGAGCAGCTACATGTCTTGTGAAATGAGTTATGGCAGACAGAAGAATTGGTGCTTTCTGACTGTGCCAGAAAGAAAGTCGTAGATTGTGTGTGTGGTTGTGGTGGACCCTGGCTTCTGCGAGAGAGAGATAGAGAGAGGCTTATAAGGCCTTTCACATGCTGACATAAATGTCCTATATATGTGTGTCCCTAAAGTTTCTTGCTTTTTCCATGGACTGTCACCGAAAGGAATGTGATCTACCTTACTCTTGATCTGATCTTTTTCGCAAAAGTTGGATCACGTTAAAAACAACACTTACTACCGCAGGAATAGTTTTACTTTTTAGGAGAAATGAGAAACAAGTGACTCATAAGCCAAGCTACATTCATGTGTTTTAACTTTAAGGAATGTTACCCTCTTGTCTTGTGTAACTCTCATGGCGTGTCCTGTACTGCAGAATGAGATTCTTCAAGTGACCTTTTTTTCACTTGAAATGGTGAGTTTTTTGGATGTTAACTTGGTAAAATAGTGATAAAAACCTAACTATTAGTACTTCCTCTGCATGAAATCTTACAAAGTATATATTTTTTTGAATAAAAAATTAGACTAGATCATTTTAGTGAATAAAATTTTTAAGTAAGGATAACGATTTTTCATTTGTTTAAAAAATAATTTTTTATGTCAATTCTAATAAATTTTTTAAGAAGTTAATAAGATCTTTTTTGGCCCAGAAGAATTGATATTATTGAATTCAACTATATAGGCAAACATGCCTGTCTAGTTATCTTTTTCCTTTTCCCCTTAAGGTGACTGAGTTCATGGAGCTACCAAATTAGATGAACACCTCAATTGATGGATTTTTGAATTATTGAAAGAAATAAAGTCATTGATTGCTGAATGAAATACACAGAAACGTGTTTGCAATAAGAAAAAAACTGTTTTGATTTCATCATTTAGTGAAAGGAGTTGCTTCTACGCTTGCTCTCACAACTTTTACTTTATAGTTATATTAATGATTATCTTCAAAGCAACACATGTAATTTTAATATAATTATAGAAGGGAGCTATGTTCATTTGCACAAAAAGTTCATAATAAACTTGTACTTTTTTTCTGTTTTATTGATTGATGAATATATGAGGCTAATATACCACTATATTAGTGGAAAAGGGTGTCTTTTTTCATGAAAAAATAATAAAGTTGATTTCTCAAAAAAATAGATGTAGACCCCACATATTGTATATAATATGAAAATGAACATACAATTAGTATAACCTACTACAAAATTTTTAAATTATATAATGATCAATGCCTAGTCAATTGTATATATAATTTTATCTTTCTTCCAACCTCTTCACCTAATCATTTTAAAAATTGATTTATAGGATCTTCTTGATTGTTCAATAGTAGTATAGTGATTAGGGACTAATCAATCATCTACTAATTTAATTAACAAGCACATCAAACAGCCACATGAACCTTCACATTGTTCTAGCCCGTGCCTTGTGTCAAATGCAATTTTTTTTTTTTCGTTAGGCATACGTATCTATCTCATTGAAACAATCAACTTCAAGATGATTCCTTGTTCTATGGCTTGGATGATATAACCAGTATTTACCTATGTCCTTAGTTATGCATACCAAAAAAAAAAAAACCTATGTCCTTAGTTAATTGGGCAGTTTCATGTGGTCCAAAACAATACTTTTGGGCTTCATCCCAGGGACCATGTGTCTTCCTTATGCTCCCTTCCTCCATTAGATAATGTGTCCGTTTGGGAACGTGCTAGAGAAGTACTTTTACGCAAATTGAGGTAAATATATGAAGGAGATTATCTCGTTTTACGGAAAAATATTGTTAAACGTACTTTTGGGGAGAAGATAAACTTTACTATCATAGGCAAACTTGTTTGCTCACAAAGGCTCCTAGTTGTTTTTTTATTAAAAAAAAACTTTTCATCAACATAAATGTCACTTATTATTTTCATAGAAAAGAACATACAACGTATGTTGTGTTTTGGTAATATGCACAAGTACTAAAATATCTTTTTCTTAAAGTATCTCGAAAACAATCAAGAGATTGTCAAATACTAAATTGATCACTTCTCTAAGTAGAAATTTAAACCTTAACTCATCATAGATAATCATTTTTGTTATACCTAACCCACAATGGTCAACAATGAGCTCTTCTAATGGGCACTTGAATTCAAATACAATCTCGTACACTAACATAAATTGAGTTTGAGAGGTGTTAATTCATTACATTGTAGTGTAATAAGGTTTAGATCATTAATATAAGAAGTGCATGATTATATTAATGTTCAACTGTGATTCAAATATGACTACTTTTAATATGAGGATATAAAAAAATATCAAGTGATTTTTTTGGTATAATAAAAGTTTAGGTGAGTTGAGCCTCGGGGTTAACAGAATTAGTGCATGCCTCCAAGTCTAGAGAGGGCTTACAGAGATGCTTGTGAATCGTCAACCAACAAGGTCCTTATATTAGAATTTGAAATAAGAACTTTATGGATTATGAATTAATTTTTTACTAGCTAAATCAGTTTTTTCTTACGAAGTTTTGGTGTAATAAATAATAATACTTCAGTTAGAAATGTAGACCCACTTTATTTACACTCAAGAGCTAATAATGGGCCCTCATGAGCATCCTAATCCCAATTGAAACACAATATAAAATGCAAGATTTGGTCCAACTAATAACAATAGATTTGATCCATAGTTATTAGTTGGACCATAATCATGGGTTACTGGAACCTCAAGTCAATGCCAATGTAGGGAAAAAAATTCTCATACCCATATGAAACAAGTAGTTGTTGAGGTGGTAAGCCAATTGGTTTGGATACCCTTAATTAAATCCAAGAAAAGGCCACGTATTTGCATATTAATAAGGGGAAGAATTGAGGCAAATGAAGATGAAAATAGCAGCAGAATGGTTCAATTATTGTATTTGAACCAAAAGAGTGTAAAATGATTGTATTTCCTTTCTGTACAGGTGGATGCTGAACATTATTATTGCAGGAACAAATAGGGACTAGGTAGAGACAAGAGACAACTTGTGAATATCAGCCTTATTGAATGGAATTTTTTTAAAGGTTTGATGAATGAGAGACATCTGATATTCCACAGCTTGTCTGTTTCAAGTTTGTGGAGCCACTGATTACAGGAGCCATCAAAAGTGATTCTACTTACCCTCTTTTTATCTTTTTATTTTACCTGAATTAATTTTACAAGATCCACTTCAGTGCAACAATATATAAACAAACACAGATATGGAACGAAGCAGACACATTCGACTTTATGATCAGCAGACAAAGACACAGATATATCAATTAAATATTGTAAAATTACAGTTACTGATAAAAGGAAATATAGGAAGTTAAAAACAGTGATTATACCAAAAGTGTCAAAGACTGTTGTTATTCTTGCGACTCTTGATCGTATTCCAAAAAGTAAATGTTGGATTTTCAGAGTATTAAATCACAGGCAAAGAAAACAAACAAGAAACAGTAATAATCTTCATATACATACTCTTACAACAGAAGAATTGACTAAAATTTAACATCCGATCCGATTTCTCAAACCATTAAAATCGCTCCATGAGATTGAGACCAATCCTAGAACGCATGAGATTGCTATACTTCCTTTCTAAATAATGTGAAGTTACAATCACTAAGTGAATCAATGATATATGGTTTCTCTGCAAATCACAATTATCTGCAGATCATCAAATTAAATGCTTTTGTTTTTGTTTTGTCATATGTTTAAACCTTTTACCCTCTCTCTCTCTCTCACACACACACACACTAGGAAAAGAAAAATCATACTCATTGATTCACAGACGATTTGCTCTGAGCTAGTCATAAATTAAACAAAGGTGTTAGACTCTCCATTTATCTAGCTGTTGAATCAGTCTCAAAGGAATGCCTATAATTTACTTCATTTATCAAGAAGGTTGTTATAAATTTAATAGTCCAATTATGCTACTCCTAGTCTTAGAGCTGTGCGTGCATATAAAATCTCAATCATCGACATCATAAATTAATTGTAATAGATTATAAAAACTCAAGACTTGTACACGAGCCTTAAATACTTGGATTAATTAATGACAGCCGTATATAAGCTTGTTAGCTAGTCCCCACCAGATTAATAACGTGTGTGTTGACATTATTGAAATCAAGAATGGATTGAGAAATTGTATATATTATTACAAACCCATGTGAGTACAAGACTTATCTATCCTCTCTTGAGGGTGATGAACTAACCCCATTTTAGGGGCTCTTGAAGTGGGAGATCCAAGTTATCCTCTCCTTCTCTACACATTGGTGGAGATTCTACATCCTCTCATTCTTTGGTGATAATTATACAATCTCACACTCAAACCATTACACTATATCCATTTATATAGACTTTTGGGTCATTAACTAACTAAGTGATTAACACTAACCACTTTAACTAACCCATATTTTTAACACATCCGCTTAAGTTAACACCTCTTAACTCTAGGTGCTCAATTTGCCAATACAAAAATTACAAGGGAGTGAAGTGAGTTAAACTATACAATTTTGATTCAAACAACAATACAAACATTTTTTCATAATCTTCTTTTCAATAATGAACAATTTCCTCCACCTCTCCAAGTTAGTCTCAGTTTGCATGGGAATTGGATCTACGATCTCTGAAAAATTTTCCGTGAGAACCTCATTGCATTCATTTGCACAGAACTTATCGGTTTCTTCTGCAATTGGCCTAGCAGCTTCCACATTACCAGCAGACGATCCATGTTCGAAAGCAATCCAATAGTTTTAATCTTAATCAACCGTCAAAACCATAAAATTTGTCATTATAAACCCACAACGATCCATAGTTGCAGAGTCTAACAAAAAAAAAAAAAGAATGCCAAGTGATTCTCCATATTCTGTAAGCTTCTTAGAAACTTCATAGTTATCAAAATTCAGCAAACTAATCTTCCTCAGTTCATTGCTTTGTGCATCAAAGGAAACAATGAATTCTTGACTCAATCTTATGTTCGTTGCCATTGCCACCCAAAACATCTTTCTTTCCAGTGTGACAGAATTCTTATCTCCCACTTCAAAAGTCCCCAAAATAGGGTTAGTTCATCACCCCCAAGAGATGGTATATTAGTGTTGTAAACCAAAAAGGTTTATGATAATACATTGAATTTTCTTCTTCCATTTATACTTTCACTAATGTTCAAAGGTGTGGGAGGCTTGTCATTTCATTGCAATGATATTCTCCTATATAAATACAAATCAAAATCAGAATGATCTTCTTCCAAAGTTATTAATTAATCAAAGCATCAATACAAACACTAATTATCTTATTAACAAGAAGCCTGGTGGGTCAACATCATTTGATGAGTAGTAACCTAGCTGGGTGTATATCGTTAAATTAAATCTCAATTGTAACAGAGAGAGACACAGATCAGTTCATCTGGGTTACTAGAGATATATACACATAAAGTTCAAATCTTATTGAACCTCAGAGTTGAAAAGACATATAACAGAGAAAGAAATTACAGGAAGAGATTGTTGATCGATGAAAAGGAGCAGGAATCCTGGGAAAATGCCATGTGACGAGTGCTGTAGATACGCATGTTTGGTGTTTAGGGTAACCATAAGGACCCATCAAGCATCATCACGTGGTCTGTACCCTTTGTTTACTCGTGTCTTTCCAAAACCTTCTCTCACACTTCATCTTCACCCTTTGTTTCGTAGGGTACCCTTAACCCTCATCCCCAAATATTCTTCCTATTTATACACTCAACCATGTTATTATCTCAGTCTCATACAGTAGTCAATTCATTACCTCTCTCTCACACACACACACATGGCTCATAATCCTGAAGGTGGTGATGATGATCATGAGCAGAAGGCTCGTCTGAGCACGGTCTGGCATTGGCAGCCTCGGCGGCGTGGATTCCAGCTCAGGCGGCGGAGGGTGCAGACGCAGAGGCTGGGGGGAAAGAAGCGACGGCTGGTGAACATGTTGAGGAAGATGACGGAGCTGAAGATGAAGTATGTTTGCTTGGTGAAGAAGGTGAAGGAGTGTTACAGGAAGCTGGTGAAGGATATGGCGGAAGCAGGAGGTGGTGGCGTTGAGAATTTTCATCAGATGCTTTTCATAGACACCACTTTCGCTGTTCCTATTGGAATAACCTTCTCAAGAACCTTATACTCTTCTAGTTTTGGATTACCAGATCATCATCGTCAACCCAAAACTCTCTTCATGTAATTCTAAGTTCTGCTATAAAGTTCCCTTTGTGTGTTTATGCCTTATATATATAATTAAGCTTGATCCATTTTCTTTCTTCTTCAAGGTCTAGTAATTTGTGGTTGTTGTTCGTTATAAATGAACCTATGCAGTTAAGAATAGTTATTAGTTATACATATGCATGAGCAAGTTCAAAATGTAATTGTACTTTTTGTTTCTTGACGACCATGTTTGGCATTGTGTGGAAGAGCAAGTTAAAAAAGTCATTATTGAAGCTAAAAATGTTGTTTGGGTTCGCGTTATAGCATTATGACTTTTTACCCAAAATTCACCTTAAAATTATAAACAGCTTTTTCTCTCTTAGGTTTTGATTTCTCATCATATTAACTTGAGCTGAAAATGATTTTTTTACATCGAGATAAGTTTTGGTCAAGTTGATTCTTTCCAAAAAAAATATCTTAATGTAAATCAGTTTTAGTAATTAACTTTTCCTTTAATTTCAATTTACAAAAAATCGGGTAGGATAAATCTCAACAAGCCGATGGACTGTGCTTAAAAACCAAGTAGAAACGGGCTATTGTTGCCACTTTTGAAATAAAGCAATTCTCAAGTTTTGGTCAAAAAGTATTCCGTTGGCCAAAAGGGTCAAAAGTTTTTCACTGATATCAACAGGTTTCTAAAATACATACTAAACAGTATCTTTTTTTTTTTTGGTGAAGACAGTATCTTTTTTAACAGAATACTAAACAGTATCTTACTGAAACTAAAAATGACAATTAAAATGACGGGTTAGGTCTAGTTGAAGGGATATTTTCTTATATTATCACTAATTGATTTAGATTTTTATTTGGAGAGTTACCTACATTTAACGCTTAATAGTGTTTCGAACAGGATTACCTCTGGTAGAAGGGTACATACATTTATAAAAAATGGCAATATAAGGAAATCAAACTAAACTTATTGTAATTTTATTTTTTTTTCAAATTCTTATTTATTTATGTTTGTACAGATGATATGATTTAAATATTTAAAAAGAAGAATAATATTTTAAAATGATAAAATAGAAACCAAGGCCTGCTTTTGTGAACATTAAAAAAACGCTGAAGTGAACATGATCTGCAATGAAGTTACATAAAATTGTGATATTGTATATTCAGTTTCAAGACATTGCAGAGAATCTTAGGTCATTAATCAATTTGGCATCCAAGGCTTTTAAATTTTAATCTTTGGCGATATGTAAAGAAACATATGGCGAAAATCAACAACAGGGACTAACTTTGGCGATATGTAATTTAACCCTTTAAACAGTTAGCTTCTTTGAGTCCTGGGTACGGAGAGAACGTTCACTATGACACCCCAACCTCTCTATGTAATCGGTTACTCAGCTAACTAATAATAAGATCATTATGTTTATGTTAAGAGAAACTAACGGCGTTAAGTTTGAGGGATTGAAAGTGTACTTTTTAAACTTAAAAGACTAAAATGAAACTTAACGCAAACACAAAGGACTAAAAGTACTTTAATCTCGAAAATAAGGAGTGCAGATTGGAACAGAAACAAACAAGCCAGATAAATGTAGCATATAAAAGGGATTTTTTTTGGGTCCAGAAATAGCATATAAAAGGGATTGAGAGAATCATTTTTTTTTAAAAAAATGGCATCATATTAATCTCTTACAAATATTATATTATATGAGAAACTGTGCATGTCACGAGGACAAAAGAAAAAAAAATGAATAATTAGAAAGAAACTGTACTATGATAGAGAACAAATTCTTATTAATTTAGTATAAACTATGATATTCAAATATGTATGTGTGATTAAATTAATACCGCATCAGAATCAGATCTTCCTCAGTCTTTACTTAATTATTGATACCACTGAGTTGCTATATATATATGCTCCTTTTTTTTTTTTGCCAACGCTATATATATATATGCTCCACCACATTCTCTCAATAAGATATTTATCAATTTTTCAATTCTTTAAAAAAATTATGAAACAATAACACGACCATTAATTTCTACGCACGTGATAATGCTCAAAAAATGGGATGCAGCACGTGACTCTGGAATGGGCTTCAGGGTCAAGTGCACACTGCATGTTTGGAAAATCTTTCCCCAACGATACATGCAAACCAAAATAAAAATCATCTTAAAATCTATAAACAGCATCTTAAAATTCGTAAAAACATCTCGTAATCTATAAATTTTTATTGGATTCCGTAAATTCTTCTTGGAATCCATAAACTCCTTTCTCCCAGAATATTCCTAAACACACACTGAATTAGAGCATTTCATGGTCAACGTTGTCATTAAAATTCTTTTTAGACCATATCAAAAATTAAAAAAATTTGTCAAATCTAGACATAATTATGGCCAACTTCTCATGATTTTTTATCCTCATTCAACTTTTTTTTTTGGATTATCATCTCATTCATATTTTATTAAGATGTAAGTAATGGTGACTTATTTGACTAATTTTTGCTAGTCGTCATGATTAAACTTTTTAACGTAATATCATATCACTAACTCTTAAAAGGATGGGCATAAACCATGATTAAGTTTAAGAGCATAAAATTTTAACCCAGAAAAATTAAATAAATAGAGAAAAATTCAATTTAGTTTGGCCACGCATGAAGTGAATTGAACTTGTGCTGCCTAATAAAGCGGTCCATGTCAATAAAGCAATTAATGAGAGTGGCTTTTACAGTCAGTTTTGGGTGTTAATTAAAGTTATTCCATATTGGAAATTGGAAATACGGTTCCTATCGATTCACTTGATGGCCATTATATTCAACTAATAATAATTATAATTTTAAGAAGATTTAACCTCATATCATGAATAAAAAAAATATTTAAGGAATGGTCATCCCATGTAAAAAAATATTCAATAAGATGTTCTATTGATAACATGAGGTGTTGTCAATACAGCACATAGTACTGTCAATACAAGGACCTTATATTGTCAATATGACCTCTCATTAAATATTTTTTTCTATAGAACAATTCCTTAAATATTTTACTTATTTAGAACTTGAGGTTAAATCTCCTGTAATTTTATAGCCAACCCATCCAATGGAGCTAAAATTGGTTTTCTCAAACTTCAAGAGCATTATGCGTGTCAATCTCTCGTGGATTTAAATGTGACATGAACTGGATTAATGTTGTAATTTCACATATAATGTCGTATGAAATTTCCCTACTATCTCTTCTTTATCTAGAAACTTCTTTTAGAAATAAAAAAAGAAGAGACTATTTTTGTGCGATTATACTTTATTTATAATTATATAAACTATGCTATGCACTAATGCGTAGCTTGATATAATTATCTCTATCACCCCTTGATGTTAATTGGATTATTTTCATTGAAATATATTGAATAGCTGAATGTTAAACAGATAAAAAGTAATATCAATAACAAAAAAGTAAGAAAATCTATCATACTTTGGGGATATTATACATTGTTTTGTTAATATTTACACAGAGAGAGAGAGAGAGAGA